>JARYGA010024480.1:0-17814 GCA_030545235.1 Helianthus tuberosus | reverse complement strand
ACATTATTTTCATAAAACATTCTTACATTTTGGTATGACATTTGGTTTGTTTAAATGGCTCAAAAATACATTCATTAACATTAGCTACGCCGTTCGTTAGTAGGTAGTGGTACCATAGGAATTGACAAATCCCATTCCTGACATCCTAGGTATGTTTGGATGGAGGGAATGACCGAATTCGATACACAAAACTCAGATAAATCTTTTATTCGTTTAAGGGTTTATCGCCACCGTCTCATGGCTTGAATGTATGCATTTTCACAATACCGCATAGATGTTTGTATTATTAAAGCATGCATTATTCTACAAAACATAAATTTTGATTATAATTTATCAATTGCATTGTTTTGTACATTTCTTTCTTATAGGGTCGAGTAAACGCTTTTAATCAATAAAGGCTTTTTATTCACTCTACATTACATTTGTTTACACAATAACATTTCAACATTTGTTTAAACATTACATTTAGTTATACATGAACATTTTTACATTGGTGGTTTGTTTGGGTAAGTGATTTAAGTAACGAGACGTGTGTAATATGATAAAAGCATGGTGGATACGCCGCTGGTACTTCCTATATATAAGTGCTTTTATGATATTACATATCGTAGCGTTATTTAAACCATTTCAATTTTGACATATTACATTTTACACAATTAACATATCTTTACAAAACATTGTTTTACAAACAACACATTTTATAAAAATTCATTTTTAGTTGGTTATTTACAAAACCATACATATTCTTTTATATCATCTGTTTCCTTATCGATTTTTGTATGATTTATAAAACAAAAACATTTTACAAGGTTCATGACTATATTTGTTAAACATTTTCTTTAAACTTACAAGTCATGAATCCTAAATCAATAAAACCTATGTATCTCACAGGCATTTTTATGCTGACGTACCTATTTTCACATGTGTTTCAGGAAATGATGCATAGGATTGATCAAGTTACACATAGGCAGACTCGGGCCTTAGTGACAATAAAAGATGCAAGACTAGTTAATTATGTTATGTTTCCTTGTTGTTAAGACATTATAATTTCTTTTAATCAATAAAACAACATTTAAATTTCCATGTGTTATGAAACAATGATTCTTTTACAACACTCCCCGACGATTCCTCCACGATTTGTTGTTTTACGTGGTCGGGGTGTGACATAAAAGTTGGTATCAGAGCTCATGTTTATAGGGAATTAGGTTATTAGTAATGCTTTGACGTAGTCTATAACCTTCCTAGGACCCTAACGTGAGTTTACTTGCGTTTAGTCATAAAACAATACCGTCACCTATCCTTAGGCGATAACCACAACAAGAACACAAATTTCAAATCCGCCTTGAAGACCAATAATCTGTTCTAGGATGATTTATTATAAGGTTTTGAACCCGTAAAGTCTTCAAAATATCGTCAAAGTTGGGTCTTATAATGTGAAAACGTGCAAACTTGAAGGGTGAATGCCTGTACTCTGAGTTTTCTTTCTAAGGCTAGAGTGTTCGTACAAATCCACATAATCGGACCAGTTGTCACACCCCGACCACGTATAACAACAAATCATGGCGAAAACGTCGGGGAGTGTTGTAACAGAATCATTGTTTCACAACACATGGAATTTAAAATATTGTTTTATTACATAAAAAGTTACATTGCCTTGGAATTTGATCAACAAACAGTACAATTGTCGTTCATGTTTTTATAATTACTAAGTCCCATGTCCATCCTATGTAAGGCAATCAACAGTCGTCATGAAATAAAACCTGAAACATATGTGAAAGTAAATACGTCAGCATAAAAATGCCTGTGAGTAACATAGGTTTTGTGAATTAGATTCATGGCTTTGGATCATATAAGAAAAGATTATATGTTTATAAAAGTAGCCATGAATCCTTGATAAAAGTTTGGTTTCTAGAACACTTTGCATTGATATAAAAGTTGTAGTATACATAAAAATATACCTTGGTTTTAAGAAAGTCGGATAAGTAATATATTAAAATATATTTTAGTTTCAAAACAGTTAAACAGATAGTATATCAAATATACTTTAGTTGTTAAAATAATAGTGTTCGGTAGTATATCATAAGTATACTTTGGTTTTGTAAATAACATATCAACTATGTTTTAGTAAATAACAAAATATATGTTGGATTTGTACATAGTATATCAAATTATACTTTAGTAAATAATAGCATATCAAATTATGCTTTGGCAAACAGTATCACGTTGGTAGTATATCGAAATATACCATAAATCGCGATTTAGCAAATACATTCAAACCTTAGTGCATCAAAGTACACTTTAGAGACTATAGAAATACCACAAAGGCAAATTCTATTTGGTTAAAATTTGGTTTCTGACATTCCATACAACAGGAATGGGGTGTCAAGTCCTATAGCGCTATATCGTACTACCATTAGCTTGATCATTGTTAATGAATGTATAAATTACAGTATAAATAAACAATTAGTTCTAACAAACCTTGGAAATCAGTCGTTTAAACCATAGATAATAGTTCAATTCGTCAAAAAGATAGTACTTAGGCATGTGAAATCGTATAGTCGAAATCATGAAAATAATGAATAGGCACATATGAATCACCCCAAAACATTTGAAAACGTAAAAGAGGGGACTATGTACTCACCTTTGGGTGAGTTTTTATATGTTAACACAATCTCTCAAATTGTTTATTCGTCCTAAATTAAATAAGAACGATTTAATAATTAAAAACCCACAAAAGTATATAAGTTTCACCGATACTTAGAATTTTCACATAACTTTGAGATCTTCGCGAAAAGTTATTATTTTTTATTATCTTGGTGTATTTATGTGTATATGAGTTCATATACATATTTAAGAACTTTGCGACTTGAACGATTTTATTGGTGACTCTCATCATGTTGTAAGCAATATATCTATGATTTGCGCATCGTAATATATATACTCAAACGTAACATACTAATAATAGCGTAATACACATAATCTTGTCAAGTATTAACATGTCATTATAATATACCAAATGATGTTATTTTTAGTGTTTATAACCTGTTCTAAAACACTTTTGTCATACCATCATTTTTTAACATTTCTTGAGCTTTAAATCAACATGTATTCTTATGTACAAGTTCCTAAAGCACACTATCATATCAACATCATTTTATATGAATCTAAATGCAACAAATATGCAACTTATTCATGTTTATTTGCTGATGTATTTGAACATTTATCATATCATGCATATATCATCAAAACCCTTGCATTTTAACTATCATTCAAAACTGGACTGTTTTCGGGAATTTTAATCATCAAAACCCTTGCATTTTAACTATCATTCAAAACTGGGCTGTTTTCGGGAATTTTAATAAAATAGTTAACTTACTCCAAAAATTCCCAAATTTTTAAAGTATGTTTTAAACGATCCAAATATTATTGTGCAAAAATATCGGGATCCAATTCGTTACCAATATTTTATAAAAAATCATTTACCTGACTACAATCAGATTCGTTACTTTCTGACTGCAGTCCACGGAATAATTCATTTAAAATTCTTCGTAATTCCGATTGACGAAATTCCAGTGGGAGAATTACAAAGTCGTCAGTGGTCATCTACAGTACAAATTTCATGAGCTAATTCTTCACAGATTTCAAGTTATGACGAAAAACATAACACACATTTTCTGCAGTAAAAACGCAGCTTTTGCTGCTGTACAAAACAGACCTTTAAAAATAGTAAACAACCTCGAAAAAATATGATTCCAGTGCCATTTGATTCGTTTTTCGAAAACACATAATTTAGACTTCAGAAAATCGATTTTTCAATTTATAACGACCCGTTTACAGCCAACTGAAGTTGGCTGTAAATGTTACTCAGCATGCTGTAAATCGCTTAAATGTTACTAAAACATGCAAGCAAATATTCTAAACAAGTGTTTATCAAGAAATCAAACTCAAAACTCATACACCCATATATACATACATATATATATATATATACATATATATATTTACATATATATATATATGTACGGTTTATATACACCGATATACATCACCATTTTTATTTTGTATCAAGACCCATTTCTTTTTAGATTTCAAGTTTGTGAAAATTCCAAGATTCAAGAGAAACTTCAAATCATCAAGAACAACCAAGAATCAAGAGTATGATTTAACATAAATGTTATACCTTCAAGATTCAAGTAAGTTTTTGGATGAGATTTTGATGATATGGAGCTTGAAATCACTTGAAAGCACCTTGGAAACTCCTTTAGATCTTCACACCAACTTGAATCTAGCTTGGAATGGAGCTTGATCTTCAAGAACAAAGTTGCAAGGTTGAAGATGGGAGTGGTGATGGTGGTTACGGTTGGGAGAGAGAGAGGAAGGGAGTGGAGTGGTGAAGTGTTGTTAAGTGGTGATATTTATAACCATGCCATATCTTCCAAGATCTTTATAAGTCTCATAGAATCCAAGGAATATCACATAATATCTAAATATATCTTGGAAAGATTTCAAGGATTTAACAAGATTTCATAAAATCAAAAGTGGCGCCCTCATGACCGTCCACTATATGGGGGGGGGGGGGGGGGGGGGTAAAGTGTAAGTTTTGAATGGTAAATTAGTTAAAAACAGGTATTTAACTGGGTACCGGGTATTTTATCTAGCGTTTAAATCCCGGTTTATGCGTTCTAAATTATTTTCATTATTCTATAAAAATAAACTCACCAAAATATTACTGAAATAAATTTCAGTTGCCGAGACTGGCTGCGTTGTCCGTGTTTCGCAGTATAAGCACTGTGTTGCGTAGTAACACGCGGTACGCGCTTAAACTTGAAAAATAACGTTTTTAAGCGTTTTAATTTATTTTTCAACACGAACATGATTAAAAATAAAATTTTAATCATAACAGCATATTTTTTAGGATTTAAATATTATCCAGGCGGTCACCAACGTTCGTTTCGCAGTTTTGTCACAATTAGTTCTTAAGTTCGAATAAACATGTTTTTGCCATACCGAATCCTTCAAAACTTATTTCTAAGTTATGTAAAGGGTATTTAGGGTATGTTTGGCTTATATCACAGTTCCGGAGTGTACGTCGCGTTAAACTGATTTTCTTTACGTAACGGTCTATGATTTCACTTCCAGAACAGGTTTGAGAGTTCGGAATTGAACAATGATTGAAAACGTACTAACGTCACAAATAATTAAACAAATATTGAAATTAAAACGTCATATTTCATTAAACCCAAAGTTGTTCGGAACAGTACAAGGGTTAAAATACACAGATGTCACAGTCTCCCATACTTTTGGAAATTTCGTCCCGAAATTTAGTTAGAGGAAACTTCTGAAGGCAACTGTGATAGTTTCGCTTTCGAATGAATCCCTCGAACTCTATGTAAAACTCTGGGCCATGTTTGGATTCTTAGCGAATTTGCCAACTGTCAAAGTGATGTCGTCGTTGTAACAAAAGCATGGAGCTTTGAACAATGGATAGGAGAATGTTTCCTATGAAGACTATTATAGGAAACCTGTGTGTGCTTGAAAACATAGTCGGAGAGTGTAAGATAAAATAACATTGGTCAAGGTCCAGGACTTCTAGTAACTTAAATAACGCTACGTTCGCAATGTAATAAGGAACACTTATATATAGGAAGTACCAGCGGTGTATCCACCATGCTGCTTTCTACGTTGTTCCCGTTTCGTTATTCTCATCACTATAGGTCTTAACACATAACAAAACTTGCTATGGTTTCTGTGCACTGAATTCCATAATTATGTATGCATCCATAATTACGTAATTCCTTGCACAGTCCGCACAGTTCATTTCATAATGCGTAGGGGAAATTCAATCGAATAAACATGAAGTGATTTGACTAGACCACCAAAGGATCTTTTTAACTAGATCAACGAACGATCTTTTTAACTAGATCAACACATGATCTCCTAAACTAGACCGTCGTACGATCTCCTTAAGTAGACCACTTAAGGGATCTTTTCAATTATATCATCACAGGATATTCCTAACCAAATTTTTAAATCAATCTGTTTAACTAGACCACTCAAGGGGTCCAATTATAGAGTAGTACTTCATAATCCAAGGGTCTTAACTATTACGTAGAAGCCCATTAAGGATTTAAGGTAGTACCTTTGGATATCCAACTATGAATCCCTCATATTGAGATATGGAAGATTCTATGAGGATTTGGATAATGAATATTCGGATAACACAAAAACACAAGACATAAAAGAAATCACATATGCACCTAATCACATAATTGTATCAGTTTTGTAAAATAAACTTGAAACAACAAATTTTATTTATATATAACCACCGAATTGTTCCAAACGTCAAAGGATAACAAACAAAGAAATACAAAAGAAAAATTGTTCACTGCTACATTGTCGTTCGCATTTGCCTCGTTTATGTTGAACACTCGTCCACGCACTGGATTTGCGTTAACAAGTCTTGGGCAATTGTTTCGGTAGTGAGTAAGGTCACCACAGTTATAACACGACCCAGGAGGGAACTGTGCTTGAGCAACATCAGGATTTGTAGCAGCTTGGTTAGCATAACGGTAGGTATTGACCAAATGTCCCAATCGCCCACAGTGGGTACATTTGTGACACTGTACTTGCTCCAGATGATGACGGTTGCATTTGTTGCACAAAGGTGCAGTACCAACATAGTTTTTCTTTGTACGAGGTTGTGCTGGCTGATTTGGTGCAACCTAATTGTTCTGAGCAGTTATTGCGCAGTTTTGTGAAGCCTTGTGCTTCTTCTTCTTGGATGTCTCGGCCTGTCTATCCTTTGGTTCTTCTTGTGCAGACTTGTTAGATGGTTTCGGGTCGCCCTTTCAAAAAAGCTTACCTTTCCTGATCTGGGATTCAGTCAGGGTAGCAGACAATTCAATGGCATGTCTGACGGTAGTAGGGTTGCTGCCAGTAACGATATCCTGAACTATGTCAGGAAGACCATCAATGTACTTTTCAATCGCCTTCTTCACAGGCGTAACCATAGCAGGACATAACAGGCTCAGCTCCTCATAACGATCAGTATAGGCTCGATGTTCACCACTGTCTTGCTTCAAATCGTCGAATTCTCTTTCCAACGCTCTAAGCTCATGACGAGGACATAACTCCTTCATCATTAGAGCTCGAAGTTGTCACACCCCAACCGATGGCGGAAACATCGGGGCATGGCACAGAGCGAAACAGATTATCCAGAAGTTTCCATAACAATTATCAATACTATTCAATTTAAATAATACGTCCCATACCGTATCTCAAACAGCAAAATAATTATTACAGACAAAAATCCAGGCATATATTCTGTTCCGACAACTCAGATCTAAATAGGCAGCAATTGTTTATCTGCTTCTAGAGACCCTTAGTTTGACCACTACAGACAACTATTTGTTGGGCTCTAAAGCTTTATTCTAGCTTCAATTTCCTACCAAGTATGCGTCCTAAGCACCTGTCACATACGTTAAAATAAAGTCAATACATAAAATGTAAAGGTGAGCATACAAGTTTGATAATAGCATATAGAGTTCGAATTTGTTTACGCATAACCAGCACGTACACAAAGTGAAATGAAGCACATTAGTTATCGACATAGATCCATCGATACCAATGACTGCGGGTTGACTGGCCGAGGCAGTTCGCAATACATGATTACCACCGTAATCCATGCAAGTAATGGTCCTTAACAACCCCCGTGTGAACGGGTGCTGAGTCCAAACTATAGTACTATCGTTGCTAAGGCAGGTAGACAACATTCCATGTGTAAACATAACAAACAAGCATTCATAAGCCACGTATAACATGCATTAAAGGTTAGCGTTCAAATAGTATTGAGTAGTGTGATTGTTGTAGTTTGAATATTCGTAACGTATGTAACGCCCAAAAGTGCGTAAAACAAAAAGGGATCGAGTATACTCACAGCGATGAATGGATTGAAGGGAGCGCTTAGCGAGTAAGGTTAGCCTGAATAGATCCGATAGCACAACGATAAGTAATGCGTAAAACGATACAAGGTATGAGTGAGTCGGATAGTAGTTCGATCGGATGGTAATCCGAGCGGACAGCAATCCGTGCGGATAACAATCCGTTCGGATAACAATACGTTCGGATGGTCATCCGGTCGGATAGGTTATCTGGTCGGATGACTATTCAAGTGGATTGTTTCTTTCTATAAGAAGAATGTGTTTGTGTATGATGGCTTGACTTTTGAAGTTTTCGTTGTAGTATTTTGAAAATATCAAAGTATCTCTGTCTTTTAAGTCGGTCGATCAGATGACTAGTCGTGCGGATGACAATCCGTTCAGATTGTCATCCGGTCGGACGACGACTTTCGTGAAGATAACTAGTTCATATCAAAAGGGTCACTCGATCGGATGTCCATCCGATCGGGTGGCAACCCTGTTATTCAACACGTTGAAAATTGTTTAAGTCTTTAGAGTCTTAGTATCTCATGATTCGAAGAGTAATCCAGTCAGATGGTCGTCCGATCGGATTGCAATTCGTTCGATACTCAAACTTCAGATAAGTTTGTTTTAAAGGTGGGACCCACGTGTGATCCGTTCGGATGACCTATCCGATCGGACAGCAATCCGGTCGGATAGCAATCCATTACGGTTGTTCCGTTAGTCCTACACTTGGTCGTTTTGATGGTTTGTCATTATGTCGAGACACTTTGACAACGTGTTAGCCAACAGAACCCCTAGTTCTACCCAGATGACCAATTCGACTAGGAATCACCCTAGTCTGGCCGGTTACCGGCTTGAGACGGTTGTTCTTGGCTAACCCGAAATTGGTAGTCTCATGGGTAGAATCCGGATCTTGAGCTAGTACAACACTACAATCGAGTAGAAGACTAAATCAGGGTCGGATCCTATCGGTTTTGAGTACATTGAGTGCAAAAGAGTTGAAAGAAAGTTAAAAACCATCTTTCAATCCTCTTTCACCACACTTGTGTCGAGATCTTTACAAGATCTTTGTGGAAATCGGTTAGATCTAAGTTGTTCTTGGTGGATTGAGGCCAAAACAAGAAGTTCTTGAAGAACACATGATGACATCATCCTAGAACACCCAAAATCTAGTGATTTCACGGTTAAAAGTTAGGATTTAAAAGATAGAAAGGTGTAGGAGTGCGTGTAGATCAAGAAAGTACAAGATTTAGGATGAGATCTTACCTGGATTGAGAGAAATCGAAGAAAAGGTGGGGCGCACGAGTTGTTCGGACAGAGGGTTTCCAAAAGTAGAAAGAATGACAACGACAGGGGTATTTATAGGATTCCAAAAGACGAAAGGGTTATCCGATCGGATGACATACCGCCCAGATTGACTATCCGATCGGATGACACCCTGGTCGGATGGCACCTGGATTGAGTGTTTGACGCGACGATTTTTAGCGTTTCAATTTCGATTGCTAGCGTTTCGACACGATAGGGTTTCCAAGTCAAATTACTTTCAGTTCCAACTACTAAATATCATAGTTCGATTTCGTTTCGGGTTCCAGTTCGATTGAGTTCGATTGCATTTCGAGTTCGATTACGTTTCGATTGATCACCATAACACAACATAAATAAACATGCACAAGTAACACATAAAGCACACACACGTATAACAATAACCAAAAAGTATAGATCGAGTTGCGATTTGGTGTCGAGTTTGATTTGCATAGCTTGATTATTAGTTGATTAACTTTATCGCATTGTTACTTCCTATAGATCACAGTCGTAAGTTGCTTGAATAATACGTCGATGGCTTGTAATTAACAACACCTACTCCACATAATACAAATAAAATAAAGAAATTTCTACAAGTCAAATCCGTATAACCGGTCGTTGACTTTGACTTTGGCTTGTGAAAACACGGGGTGTTACAGCCTCCCCTTGTTTAGGGAATTTCGTCCCGAAATTAGGCTGGAAGTTGTACAACGCCGCATTTCACGTTTGAGAACTTTCTCTTTCTAGACTTTCTCTTTAAACAACTGCGGGTACTTCGCCTTCATGTGGCTTTCGAGTTCCCAAGTGAACTCTGCCCCTCGTTTGCCTTCCCATCGGACTTTCACGATAGGAATGCGAGAGCATCGGAGTTGCTTGGTTTGGCGATCCATGATTTCGACAGGCTTTTCCACGAAGTGTAATGTTTCGTTCACTTGCAGATTGTCGAGAGAAACGTGTAAGTCGTGGTCGGCTAGACACTTTCGTAGGTTTGACACGTGGAAAGTCGGGTGGACATTACTAAGTTCCTCCGGTAATTCGAGTCGGTAGGCGACTTTTCCGATCCTTTCCAGAATCTTAAAAGGTCTGACATATCGAAGCGCGAGTTTTCACTTTTTGCCGAATCGGACTACACCCTTCCAATGTGATACCTTTAGGAGTACGTAGTCACCAACGTCAAATTCAAGGGGCTTGCGTTTCTTATCGGCGTAACTTTTCTGTCGATTCCGAGCTTTCACCAGGTTGTCTCGAATTTGGAAAATTTTGTCTGTCGTGTCTTGTAATAGCTCAGGACCGGTTAATTGTGAATGACCGATCTCGTGCCACACAATAGGCAATCGACATCTTCTTCCATATAATGCCTCAAAAGCTGCCATTTGGATGCTAGAATGATAAGTTGTTATACGAGAATTCGACTAACGGCAGGTATTTGTCCCAATTACCCCCAAAGTCTAAGACACACGAACGGAGCATGTCTTTAAGAGTACGAATCGTTCTTTCAGTCTGACCGTCGGTTTGAGGGTGGAAAGCAGTACTTAGATTAAGCGATGTACCGAGTGCCGTTTGAAATGTTTCCCACAGTCGCGAGGTAAACTGAGCATCACAATCAGAGATGATGTCACGAGGCGTCCCATGATTACAAATGATCTCGTCGGTGTAGATTTGGGCTAATCGTTCTACCTTGTAGTTTCCCGTATTGGTAAAAAGTGCGCTGATTTAGTCAAACGGTCGACCACAACCCAAATGCTGTCGTGACCTGATGACGTGTGCGGTAGCTTGGTTATAAAGTCCATAGCTATACTTTCCCACTTCCACATGGGAATTGGTGGTTGTTCGAGTAAGCCAGAGGGTCTTTGATGTTCAGCCTTGACTCTAGCACAAGTTAGGCATTTTCCGACGTAGAGAGCGATATCCCTTTTCATACCCGACCACCAGTACTTATAACGAATGTCCTGGTACATTTTATCGGCACCGGGATAAATAGAATACCGGGATTTGTGGGCTTCATCCATCAAAATCTGTCGCAAATTGGTTCGTTTGGGAATCCAGATTCGGTCCAGAAAGTGGAATATCCCGTTCGATTTGCTCACAAGCTGGGCTCCATCGTGGTAGATTCTTTCCTTCTTCAGTATGCGTTCGTTAAAACATGCATGTTGAGCGTCGCGGATGAGGGTTTCGAGATCGTGTTGGGCTTGAACATTACGAGTGCTAAGCAGATAGCTTCGTCTGCTAAGCGCGTTGGAAACAACATTTGCCTTGCCTGGGTGATAACGAATCTCACAGTCGTAATCGTTGAGAAGTTCTACCTATCGGCGTTGACGCATATTAAGTTCCTTCTGATTAAATATATGTTGTAGGCTCCTATGATCGGTGAAGATCGTACACTTGGTACCATACAGGTAGTGTCGCCAAATCTTTAATGCAAAAACAACTGCGCCTAGCTCGAGATCATGGGTTGTATAATTCTTCTCGTGGACTTTGAGCTGACGAGATGCGTAAGCTATGACCTTGTCCCGTTGCATGAGAACACAACCAAGACTAAGGTTGGAAGCACCACAATAGACAATGAAATCATTGTTTTCGTCGGGCAATGTGGGAACAGGAGCGTTGCAAAGCATGTGCTTGAGGGTTCGAAAGGCAGACTCTTGTTCAGTTTTCCAAACAAAAGGCTTGTCTTTATGTGTGAGAGAGGTAAACGGCACAGCGATCTTTGAGAATATCTCGATAAATCATTGATAATAGCCCGCTAGTCTGAGAAAAGAACGAACTTCAGACGGGTTCTTAGGCATAATCCAGCTCTTAACAGCTTCAATCTTCGCAGGATCGACGTGAATACCTTGACTATTAACAATGTGCCCCAGAAACTGAACTTCCTCCAACCAGAATTCACACTTGGAGAACTTGGCATAGAGTTGGTTCCCCTGGAGTAACTCGAGAACCAAACGTAGATGTTGCGCATGTTCGTCTTTCGATTTGGAATAGATCAAGACATCGTCGATGAATACGATGACGAAACGGTCGAGATACGGCTTACACACACGATTCATCAGATCCATGAAAACCGCTGGTGCGTTGGTTAAACCAAAAGGCATGACAACGAATTCATAATGGCCGTAACGAGTGTGAAACGCGGTTTTGGGTATATCCTCCTCTTGAATACGTAGCTGCTGATATCCTGAACGTAGGTCGATCTTTCAGAAACACGTAGCGCCTTGTAGTTGATCAAACAAATCGTCGATCCGAGGTAGAGGATAGCGGTTCTTGATAGTCAACTTATTCAATTCCCGATAGTCGATGAACATCCTGAACGACCCGTCCTTCTTTTTGACAAAAAGGACTGGCGCGCCCCAAGGAGAGGTGCTCGGGCGAATGAAGCCTTTCTCAAGTAATTCCTGGAGTTGGGTTGAGAGTTCGCGTATTTCAGACGGCGCGAGTCGGTAGGGAGCTTTGGCAATAGGGTTGGCTCCAGGAATGAGGTCGATACGAAAGTCGATATCACGACTTGGCGGTAGCCCGGGAAGATCCTCTGGAAAAACATTAGGAAATTCTCGAACCACATGAACGTCTTTTACTTACTTCTTTTCTTACTTTTCCTTCTCCGCTACTACAATGTTAGCCAAGAAAGCCCTGTATTCCTTGCGGAGATACTTGCTAGCTTGCACGTATGACATAAGCTTGAGCCCCTTTAAAGTAGTATCACCGTATACACACAATAAATCACCATTCGCGAGCGAGAATCGAATCATCTTGTCGAAGCACACAACTTCAGCATGGTTTTCTCGAAGAAAGTCCATGCCTACTATGACGTCAAAACTTCCGAGTTGCATTAGAATAAGGTCGATTGGGAAGAGGTGATTGTTGAGCTCAAGGGTACAATCACGAAGAACAGAATTGACGGCGACGGTTCTTCCGGTAGCGATTTCAACATCGAATGTCGAGGAGAGTTGGGAGCGTTTACGACTAAGGAGTTTCTCGAATTCGAATGACACAAAGCAATTATCAGCTCCAGTATCAAACAAACATGAAGCATAAATACCATTCACAAGGAACGTACCATTGACCACATTGTTGTCAGCCTGGGCTTGACGCACGTTGAGGTTGAAAGTTCTGGCGCGTGCGGCCTGTTGTTGCTACTGCTGTTGCTGGGGCTCTTGTTTCACGATCCTGTTTGGGCACATGTTGGCGAAATGGTTCGGGTCGCCACATGCGAAGCAGGTTCTGGATTTGACTGCGGGTGCCGGAGGAGCTTGTTGACCCTGTGGGGCAATGAGTAGATCTTGATGAGCAGGAGCTTGTCGAATACGGCAGTTAGCAGTAAAATGGCCGTATACGTTGCAATGAACACAAAAACGGCAAGCAATGGCAGTGGGGTGGTGGTAGGTGCAAGTAGGGTAGAGCGGGTGTGGCGCAGTGTATGCACACTTTGCAGGCGGTGCATTAGCCACGGGCGCCGCTACTTGACGCTGTTGGGCCGGTACAACTTCAATTGGTGCAGCAGTGATCGCACAGTTCTTGTTGCTGGAGCTGTTCTTTCTCTTGTTCATTCTCTTGTTGCTCGATGAGGTGGGTTCAGCAATTGGTGCGGTGGTGGTAGCTTGATGCAGGTGCTTCGAAGTTTTATCCCAGACACCAGCCTTGACCCTCTTGTCGTTGATTTCGGCAGCCAGTAAGTAGGTCTCTTCGATCGTCTTATTCTTAGCCGCTTGCACGAAATCTGCGATGCAGTCGGGCAAATCTCGGATGTATTTCTTGATTGCGGTCTCCGTAGTCTTGACTTGATCGGGACAGATGATGCTGAGCTGTTTGAAACTAGCAGTGAGAGCAGCGTTGTCACCCTCATGTTGATATATGTGCCAAATTCATCTTCAAGCTTTTGACGTTCGTGAGGAGGGCAGAATTCCTCTAACATGACTTCCTTGAGTTCGTCCCACGACAGTCCGTAGGCTGCATCGTTCCCTCGCTTGTTTCTCTCGGCCGTCCACCAGTCTAGTGCACGGGACTGGAAAACGCCGGTAGCATTCAGAGTTCGAAGGTCATCAGGGCAACCACTTTGTCACAGAGTGACCTCAATGGAATCAAACCATTGGAATAGTGCAGTAGTACCTCCTTCGCCAGTGAATCCTTTGGCCCACACAACTTGAATTGCTTGAAATTGATGGGCTTGGTGGCAGCTTTGGGAGCGTCGGTCCTTGATTCCTCAGATGACTTGCTAACATTCTTGTAAACATCACTCACGGCCTTTGCCACACTTTTTGCGATGATGGCAGCAAGGCGTTTGTCCCTCTTTTCTTGATGAGAAAGTGCGTGACGAGATCCAGATGACATTGTCTGCAACAGACATTGCCGCAGGACTCAACATATTGTATTCGAATCTCACCTCACACGTCTACTACTTACTAAAGCTCAGGAACACGAATATTCACGTAAACACTTAACACATAGAGCACAAAATCACATAAGCACTTAGAGCACATAATCATATAACACCTAAGCACGTAGAACAAAGAAGCAAGGAAACACATACGCATTTAATCACTAGAGGCATATAGAGACACGAGGAGCATTCTGACTACCTCTATTATCTATTATATATCATTCAATGTCGGCGATTGTTCGAGAATAGCATAGCATAAGCGTGTATCGTATTATAAAGTCGTCCATAGTTCAACGATTTGTTAATGTTTTGGGGTAGAATTGCAGTGCGAGTTGTGTGTGTCGATCGAAGTGATGTCACGGATTGATTAATCCTTCCAAAATTGAGCACATAAACAGGAAAAAGCACATAAAACACATAAAATTGACAAATTATCAGAGCCAGCAGTAGCGGGCTCGGATTTGAAACATATAGAAATCGAGAGGTAGATTGTCTGCGGCTAGTAGACTTTTGACTAACCAAGGTGATTCAACTATTCACAAGGACTTGTCATTCATGTGTGACCTTCAGACGGTGCTTTTGCCTCGATTATTGGGCATTTGGCACACATACCGTTGGTCATATCAAGATTTCAGGTCATTGGAGTCCGTCGAGACCTTGGTGGGAGTCTTGTAAAATGTGCGGAACAGGTCGTCAAGGTTAGGGTTTCACCCCTGGCTTGACAACTTCGTTCATGTTTTTGATAAAAATGGAGAAGATTATTCATCAAAATATGGGTTTCACCCCTGATTTGGTATAATTTCCCCGTTGAACAAGCGTTCGTTATTTGAAAAAGAATGAAGATTTCATTGATAAGTTGACAAAACAGCATTGATTAAGCAATTAATCGGGAGTTTGCGGTTTTCACACCTAATCTCGACCTTATCGCCTATTTATAGTTGAAAATTTGAGTGTAGTGATAGTGTAGCATAAGCGAGAATAGCGAGAAGCTCGTACATAACCCCTACCGGGCATGCACAAGTTGGTCTGTTGGTTCTTAACTATAGTCTAGGTATCTAAGACTTCGACCCGGACTAGGTCGAGTCTTGCCTAATTCCCTATAGTTATGGATCTGATACCAATCTGTCACACCCCAACCGATGGCAGAAACATCGGGGCATGGCACTGAGCGAAACAGATTGTCCAGAAGTTTCCATAACAATTATCAATACTATTCAATTTAAATAATATGTCCCATACCGTATCTAAAACAGCAAAATAATTATTACAGACAAAAATCCAGGCAAATATTCTGTTCCGACAACTCAGATTTAAATAGTCAGCAATTGTTTATCTGCTTCTAGAGACCCTTAGTTTGACCACTACAGACAACTATTTGTTGGGCTCTAAAGCTTTATTCTAGCTTCAATTTCCTACCAAGTGTGCGTCCTAAGCACCTGTCACATACGTTAAAATAAAGTCAATACATAAAATGTAAAGGTGAGCATACAAGTTTGATAATAACATATAGAGTTCGAATTTGTTTACGCATAACCAGCACGTACACATAGTGAAATGAAGCACGTTAGTTATCGACATAGATCCATCGATACCAATGACTGCGGGTTGACTGCCCGAGGCAGTTCGCATTACATGATTACCACTGTAATCCATGCAAGTAATGGTCCTTAACAACCCCCGTGTGAACGGGTGCTGAGTCCAAACTATAGTACTATCGTTGCTAAGGCATGTAGACAACATTCCATGTGTAAACATAACAAACAAGCATTCATAAGCCACATATAACATGCATTAACTGTTAGCGTTCAAATAGTATTGAGTAGTGTGATTGTTGTAGTTTGAATATTCGTAACGTATGTAACGCCCAAAAGTGCGTAAAGCAAAAAGGGATCGAGTATACTCACAGTGATGAATGGATTGAAGGGAGCACTTAGCGAGTAAGGTTAGCCTGAATAGATCCGATAGCACAACGATAAGTAATGCGTAAAACGATACAAGGTATGAGTGAGTCGGATAGTAGTTCGATCGGATGGTAATCCGAGCAGACAACAATCCGTATGGATAACAATCCGTTCGGATAACAATACGTTCAGATGGTCATCCGGTCGGATGACTATTCGAGTGGATTATTTCTTTCTATAAGAAGAATGTGTTTGTGGATGATGGATTGACTTTTGAAGTTTTCGTTGTAGTATTTTGAAAATATCGAAGTATCTCTGTCTTTTAAGTCGGTCGACCAGATGACTAGTTGTGCGGATGACAATCCGTTCGGATGGTCATCCGGTCGGACAGTTGTCCGGTCAGACGACGACTTTGGTGAAGAGAACAAGTTCATATCAGAAGGGTCACTCGATCGGATGTCCATCCGATCGGGTGGCAACCCTGTAATTCAACACGTTGAAAATTGTTTAAGTCTTTAGAGTCTTAGTATCTCATGATCCGAAGAGTAATCCAGTCAGATGGTCGTCCGATCGGATTGCAATTCGTTCGATACTCAAACTTCAGATAAGTTTGTTTTAAAAGTGGGACCCAAGTGTGATCCGTTCGGATGGCAATCCGTTCGGATGACCTATCCGATCAGACAGCAATCCGGTCGGATAGCAATCCGTTACGGTTGTTCCGTTCGTCCTACACTTGGTCGTTTTGATGGTTTATCATTATGTCGAGACACTTTGACAACGTGTTAGCCAACAGAACCCCTAGTTCTACCCAGATGACCAACCCGACCAGGAATCACCCTAGTCCGGCCGGTTACCGGCTCGAGACGGTTGTTCTTGGCTAACCCAAAATCGGTATTCTCGTGGGTAGAATCCGGATCTTGAGCTAGTACAACACTACAATCGAGTAGAAGACTAAATCAGGGTCGGATCCTAACGGTTTTGAGTACATTGAGTGCAAAAGAGTTTAAAGAAAGTTAAAAACCATCTTTCAATCCTCTTTCACCACACTTGTGTCGAGATCTTTACAAGATCTTTGTGGAAATCAGTTAGATCTAAGTTGTTCTTGGTGGATTGAGGCCAAAACATGAAGTTCTTGAAGAACACATGATGACATCATCCTAGAACACCCGAAATCTATTGATTTCACGGTTAAAAGTTAGGATTTAAAAGATAGAAAGGTATAGGAGTGCGTGTAGATCAAGAAAGTACAAGATTTAGGATGAGATCTTACCTGGATTGAGAGAAATCGAAGAAAAGGTGGGGAGCACGAGTTGTTCGG
>JARYGA010024479.1:0-38059 GCA_030545235.1 Helianthus tuberosus | reverse complement strand
TATTTTTCAATTATTAAAAATTAAAAAAAAAACTTTCTATAACAAATTATATTATTAGATAAACCCCTCAAAACATTTAGAGGAAGTTTGGTATTTGGGTCGTATAATTTTTAGAAATTAGAAATATAAATGGAAATTAAATTTAAATGGAATCTTCTATAAAAATAATGTGGTATTCGGTTGGTAATTTTTTTTTTTTTTGAAAGGTGCACTTCACAACAGACGGTTAATACACGCTCCCAAGTCGGGAACCCGCCCACACTTCTATCCCGAGGACTATGTTGTCTTAACGGGGCCCACGCCTCGGTAGAAATGGGACATAGCTTTCCCCGAGAAAATTTCCGACCCCCTGCCACTTGACAGGAGTTGCACCCTCCACACGAATCGACCGCCTGTTGTGACAGAACGATCCGCTGGAGTAAATGCGCCGTAATAGAAAACTCGGGCGCTCCTCCGGTTCGAACCTGTGACCTTTCAGTCCCAAGTCTTACCATCATTGTTGCTGGCCAACTGGGCTAGCCAGTTGGTTATTCGGTTGGTAAATTTGATGAAGGAATTTGAATAGAGAAAAATGACCGGATAGTTCTTCTGGTTTGTTCTTTTTTCATCTTTATTCCCTAACATTCTAAAATTACAGCTATAGTCCCCAACTTTTTGCAATTTCGTTCCCGGATAGTCCCTAGGCCTAACATCAAAAATGACCGGATAGTTCTTCTGGTTTGTTCTTTTTTCATCTTTATTCCCTAACATTCTAAAATTACAGCTATAGTCCCCAACTTTTTGCAATTTCGTTCCCGGATAGTCCCTAGGCCTAACATCAGTTACCTTTCTCAGTTAAGAGGGTGTGAAATGACATAAATACCCTTTACATGTCTAATTAAAATAAAAGAAAGTGGGGCCCATCTTGCACCCACCCTCACCCGACCCCCTTTTCTCTCTTGCTTTCTCTGCAACCGACATATTTCTTCCCGTCTCTTCTCTCTCATCCCCAATCACCCCCATCACAACAACCAACATCACCACCATCATCACCGTTCTTCCTTCCGACCACCGCCTACAACCACCCACCATCACCTGTCTACCTCCACCTACAACTAACCCATACAAAACTATTTCGTAAGCAAAAGTATAGATATTTTCAATCGTGTCTGGAATCATAAGCAATAGAGCATTTAAACAACTTACCTCCAGTCAGATCTATTTCGTAAAAAAGAAAGAAAGAAAAGAAACTTATAGCTACTAAGATAAATAAATCATCCTATACACAGAATCAACAAAGGAACTTTGACAGATTACAACATAAAAATGCGAAAAATACAGATCGAATCTCCCAGATGGGTACCGATCTTTCTAGTTTCTATTATATCAAAGACGTCCTTTTGTTTGATGATCGGATGTATATAATCCTGCACTGTATATGTCAATTGTGTGTTTGAATTTAGGTTAACTTATTAATTTGTTGATTTGAATGTGTTGTAGATGCTTTCACGGTTGAATAGTTGAATCCACGGATCTATTATGTACTGTACTGATTAATTGTTTAGGTGTTTGATGGTGGGTAGTTGTAAGTGGAGGTAGACAGGTGATGGTGGGTAGTTGTAGGCAGTGGTCGGAAGGAAGAACGGTGATGATGGTGGCAGTGTTGCAAAAGTCGCTAGGCGGACCCTAGTCGGCCAACGGGGGAGTTGGGTGTACTCGAAGTACTTGGGGAGTACCCGAGGAGTACTCGGACATGGTAAATAGAAAGAAAATTAATTATCGATCTTCTCTATAAAAGGAGAAGTAGAGCTGACATAAGCAAAGCTTATGTGTCGACTTCTCAGCTATGCCAACTAGCATTTTCATACTTTATTATTACATCATAAATCACTTTAAATAATTTTCTTTTTATCACTTCATTTAACAAATTATTACAATATTACAATTAACAAAGCTAAGGGGGAGATTCAAAATTTGAAATTCAAACCTAAACCCTAAATCTCTGCTCTCTCTCCAACCGCGTCCTTTATCTCATTCTCCCTCTCTTTCCTTTCTCTGTTGAAATCAACAAATCTCTGCAAATTAGGGCTTTTTTCTTCACAAATCCTTTGCAACCAAGACGATGGATCGCAATGCTACTGCCAACATCAATGCTCCTCACTCCATGGGAAGAACAACCATCGGAGTCACTTACAACGGCGGCGTAATTCTAGGCGCCGATTCACGAACCAGCACGAGTAAAATTGAAGAGTAAACTACAACTTTGTGTAAGTTTCAATCTGTTATATATATATATATATATATATATATATATATATATATATATTGCTCTGCTATCTCAGGTTGAATATAAATTTAGGGTTTTCTGATACAAAGATTGTTATTCGCATCTTCATATTTTAGTTCCTTACTTTGCTATGTATGTTAATTTTAGGGTTTTCACAGGTTAGGGTTTACACCCCGTTTAATCTTCCCAACAACCAGAATCTTGCATCTTTTATTTTATATCAAAGATTCAAAGGTATGTTCTACTTATTTTGTTTTTGTTTTTGTTTTGTTTTGTTTTGTTTTGTTTTGTTTTGTTTTGTTTTTTTTTTTTTTTGTATTTGGTTCCAGAACTGTGTTGATATTTGTGGTTCAATTTTTATGAGGTATGTGTTATGTGGAGATACCACCCACTGTCGGTTAGTTTATTGTTATAAGTCTATTTATTTACATCACTATCCAACATACATGAGGTCTTCAATGTCGTATACTTTTTTTATTGACTAGGTTATTTCATATTGATTTTTTTTTCTATTCAGTAGTCCATATTATGAATAATTATTTTAAATTATGTATACTACATTGATGTAATCTGGTCAAACATTGTGATTAAATAAATTCATTTTACCATAACACACATATAACGTTAATATGCTAATCTGTTACAGGATGCTTCTGAAATTACTGAACATATAAGATGTGCATCCATTTACGTATGTATGTTGAAAGATGCTAAATAATCCTATATCAATTGCTGATTTTTAAGCTATCTATAATACAGTTTAGTTTTGCTTGGTTTAAGATGTGGACACTAGATTAATATCTTGTGACATACAATATCTTTCAAGTTTGGGTCAACTGATATTGTGTTTACTGTTTAGAAGCAATGTTAACCAAATGAAACCGAACATGTTGTCTCTGCATGTGTATCTCACTGGTTTACCATATGCTAATTCTCCATTTATAGAAGGAAAGCCAAATGGTTCTCAGCATGTGTATTGATTTGATGATTGAAATTTTGTTTGTGTTAGGGTTGTACGTGGCTAATAGGGCGTCTGATAAGATCACTCAGTTGACGGATAATGTCTACATCTGTCGCTCTGGATCGGTAAATAATTTAATGCTTGAAGTTTTAGTTTTTTGTTATTGTATGTGTATGTTGGAATTTATTGGTTTAGTTGTGGGGATTGCTTGAAAACAAAACCAAAAAAATTGAAAAGACGAAAACCATACCTAAAATCAGCATAATGAAACAGAAGTAGGAGGGTCGTAGACAAAGTCAACAACTGAAGCAAATCAAGATACATACAAGCAAGAATTTAAGAAATATAATCAGAATATATATGTGGATGACTCACAACAACCATGTGTAAGATACTATGATCACCATCAACTGTAACTAACAAAGAATCAATAAAATGCTAATAAAACATTAGAATCAATTGATCAAACAACTACACTTGAATCTGTAAGACTACCATATTGAGTGCTGTTGCCCCTAATGTAGCTTTCGACTTTAGCCCTAGAATATATACAAGTACCAAACAATCTTAATTTAATTCAAATTAAGGAAAAAGTTACCCGTGTTTGTTGTCACACCCCAACCGATGGCGGAATCATCGGGGCGCGGCACTAGGCGAATCAGATTGCTCAAGAGAATCCATAACAACTATATTGCGATAATATTTAATACATTCGTTATCCCATACTAACAAATAATACAATCTCATAAGTTATCACAGATTTCTTGTCCTCTCGAACAATACAAATCCGACAACCTAGATTTTAGTTGAGTTTCTAGACTTCCTAGCTTGATTCGATATAGCCTGCGATCTAACCTGCAACATACGTTAAAATATTTGTCAATACAAAAGTATTGGCGAGTATACAGGTTTGATATGTATAGCGTAATAGATAAAAAGTGTAGCGAATTTCCATATGCATAAACGTAACACACGACATATACACTTACAAAGCTGATACTACCAACTAAGTCCTCGATGCTCGAATATGCGATGGCAAACTAGACCCCGTCGGGCGCAATAGTACTATACTAGTCGTGGTGGGACGTCGCGAGTATAAGCCCTAGCACATATGCAACTAGTATCACGTATGTCTATGCATAACATTTATTCGCAAGTTATGATTCGATTGATTGGATAATTCGTTTAATAAGTTCGATTTGTTAGAAACGTATGTTACACCCAAAATGCGATTAAAGAGGGTTTCAAGTATACTCACAGTGCGTATCGGTTTGGATTGGCAGGATTATGTCCGAGAATACCCTGGTTGCAGACTGTTCACTTGAGTGTTTGGTGGCGCGTTAAAGAATAACGGAATACGCGAAAGCGAATGAAAATTAGATTGAGGGCTGGCCCGTTCGGATGGGCTGTTCAATCGGATGGTCTGTTCGATCGGATGGGCTGTCCGATCGACTAACCTGTCCGATCGACTGGGCTGGGCTGGACGATCGGTTAGCCTGTCCGATCGACTGGGCTGTCCGATCGACTAGCCTGTCCGATCGACTGGGCTGGCCTGTCCAGCTATTTTCGACAAAGATTTGAAGATTTTTCGATGGTTTTGCTCGAGGCGGTGTTCCTTCATGCTAAACAACTAAAATTCCATCAAGTCCGACCCGTTCTAACGGCCGGGAACCACCCCGTTTCATCAGATCTGGCCGTTCTAGATGGCTTTTCTCAAGTTTAACCCGAAATCACACACACTTTGGCTAGGTAATTTAGATTTTGGTGAGATTTATTATAAAACATGTGAAATTACTTAGATCCGAGCTGTTTATTGTAAGAATGAGGTCACACTTTGAAGTTCATGTGAACTTAGGATGACATCATCTTCAAGACACCTCAAATCCGTAGGAATCACACAACTTATTGATTAGAAAACATAGATTTAGCCGAGATTTATGTAAAAACGTATGGAAATCACCCAGATTCGAGTTGTTCTTTCATGGGATGACATCACACTTGAAGTTCATAAGAACTCCATGGTGGCATCACCCTAGAATGCCCAAAATCCAGAGATTTCACGGTTAAAAATGTAGATTTAAAAGGTGGAAGGGTGTAGAATTGGTTATAGATCAAGGAGGTACAAGATTTGAGTTGAAAACTTACATGAATCGCGAGAAATCGAGAGAAAAGTGGGTTGGAACGTCTGGTCGCACGAGATCAGTCACATCAAGTGTTCTTGATGTGACTGAGGGGTATTTATAGGCAAAGGAGGGGAAAGGAGGTGAAAAGGTGTACTGGATCGGATGGCCCGTTCGATCGGCCGGCCCGTCCGATCGGTTGCCATGTCTGTCCGATCGGCTGACGTGTCTGTCCGCCGATCGGCTGGCGTGTCTGTCCGATCGGCTGGCGTGTCTGTCCGATCGGCTGACGTGTCTGTCCGATCGGTTGGACATGTCTTGTCCGATCGGTTGGACATGTCTTGTCCCAGCATTTGGATCTTGTTGCGCGTTGCGATGATTTGAGCACACATTTTCATTCATATTTATTTATTATTTATTTAATTATTATAATTAATCACAAAAGGGTCGTATATACGTATTCATATTCCACAGTTTCGACACATCACGACCACCGAGGAGGGTAGAATAGGTCCTCACTCAATGTCATCGTGAGTGTTAGTGTTTGCGATGCGATGTAGTTATAATATATATTGCGAAAATATGCGATTATCCTTCGAATAGCGATGTATGCGATATAGTTACATTATGATTCGAATCTCTGGTGCTAGGCGTAACGAGTATATCGAGTAGTAACAACGCACGAAAGTGCGGGTTGTTACAGTCTCCCCAGCTTTAGGAAATTTCGTCCCGAAATTAATCCAATTGGTAGACTTTTGAGAGTTGCTCCTGCATACGTAGTGATACAACGAGTGACTTGGCCGAGAGTTGACAAGCGAAGAGTGATCGATTGCGATAGCGAGAAGGCGACGTAAAGACAAAAGTAATATCCCACGAGTTGGCGTTCCAAGGTATCTCGTGTCGCGGAGAATTCGTTAGTTCAATACGACTGAAATTTTAAAGAACTTAAAGGGTTTCTCATGACGTGGAACTAACTGAGTCGATCGTTAATCAGCGTTTCAAGAAACGTTCATTTTTGATATTTAAAAGGAATTTAGGATGGAAATCTTGAAAATTTTCCTTTTAACATAAGGTCAACTGAGTCGATGTTAACCAATGTTGCAAGGAAGTTTAGGTTTTAAACATTCTAAGGAATTCGAAGATGAGAACTGAGGTTACGAAAACTCTCCTATGGCATGGGTTCAAGCTGAACTCGATGTCGAACCAATGTCTTAAGAAGGATTTTGTTTGATGTTGTAAAAGCTTTTAAGGAAAACTAGACTTATGAAACTCTTCTTGGACATGGAGTTAAGCTGATTCGATGTTATGTCCCCGTCGTGAGAGAATTTCACTTGTCCACCGGTTTTTAAATTAGAATTTTACGTAACGATAAGTTTTAATAGTACAGAAGGTCGTCAATCACCGAGCCCCACTTGGCACTTCCCCACGAAAGTAGGTTAATATGTTTAAAACACTTATATATAGGAAGTACCAGCGGCGTATCCACCATGTTTCGTTCATATTACTTCCGTTTCGTGAGGCGGTGTCAGGTGTGCCGATATGAAACGGATAGAATTTGCGCTTACTTGGCCCAGTCGATAGGAAGTCGGACCGAGTATAGGGTAGAATCGAATAGGTTGAACCGGCAAGTTGGATTGCGAATGTAGCTGTAGCAGCGTGAGCGAGTAGCCTGATGACACAGAACATTTATGTGTCGTGTCTGGGTAGGCGTCAAGCGACAAGCAATAAGCGAATAGCGCGTTTTCGATTAGATTCCACATTAAACCCACATGGCACGTTTCCACGAGAGGTTGCTAACATGGTGAAACACCACGTTTAACCAGGTTAGTTTTGCCTCGTGAAGCGGTGTCATGTGTGCTAATGCCACACAGACTGCAATGAACACCAAGCGAGCGATAAGCGGTACACGATACGCGAATAAGCGGTAGACTATACACGATAAACGATAAGCGATTACAGGATTAAGCGAATAATGCAACATCAGTAATGACGGCGGTGATAAACGATTACGATAAGCGGTAGTTGTTGCGTTGCAAGTGATGGAGGTATACGCGATTTATGCAGTTCGATTTGATTGATTAACACCACAGAATTTAACTAACATCAGACCCCACATGGCCCTTTTTCCACGAAAGGTCGCTGATATGACTAAAACACCTTGCTTTACCCATATGAGCTTCATCTCGTGAAGCGAGGTCATGCGTGCTAACTTAACACGAATATCACAGCTAACGGTATAGCGATAGATTGATACAAAGCAAACGATATAGATTCACACTATAAGCGATAGAGGTTGCGAGATACACATGGTAAGCGATTACGATTAGCCGAGTTTTGTTTCGAATAAGCTTCACGTTACGTTGCGACGCATCACAGTTATCGAGGAGGGTAGAATAGGTCCTCACTCAAACAACATCGTGAGCGTTACTGTACTCGATGAGATTGATCGCGACAGACTTACGACCAGTCTTGCGTCGATACAATGGCCCTGCGAGGTAGACTCTCGGAGTCCATCGATGAGGCGATTGCATTGCGTTTGCAGACTTGCGTTAAATCTCGCGATGATGTGATTTAGTTGTTACGCCCTGCGATTGAGTGTAGTGTGTTGAAAATAATCACAATAGTATAATAGGTCTAATAACGTTCAACTCCACGTGGCATTTTCTTCACGGAACTTTGGTAGTATGATAAAGCACACCTTGCTTGACCCCTACTACTTTCATCCCGTGATTTGGTGTCACCTTTTTTTGTCAAAACGCTTATGGCACCTTAGAATTCACTACGATCTCCGTGCACTGACCCAAATAATCCCGTGTGCACCCGCGATTAATCGTTCCTTGCACGTTTATCGTACCTCATTCTAAGAGTGTAGTGAGGGTACAACACATTATTTTGTGATATAGTATATAGTATGTGTGTGAATCTAGTCTAAGTGCGACGACTAGAGTGTGGTAGAGAAAGCGAAAACGAGAGTTAATGTTACACATAGTGGCAACATCGAGTAATAGAGTAGGTTCAAACTTAGAAATTAACGCCGAAAATCGTATCATTACAACTTTATCCTACGCTTGCTAGATGTTTGATGATGAAGACTTCTGCTGGAGCTGTTGTTGTTGTACTCAAGTTCGCGGTTTGGTGCGACAGTTGCGGGTGAAGTGAGCGTAGCGGTTGCAGTTACTGCAATAGCGACAGTCAGCCCCAACTGGATGATGGTAGGTGCATGAGTAACACTGGGGATGAGCTCCAGTGTAAGCTCGTTTTGGAAATACCGGAACTGTTCGAAGAGGTTTCGGTTGCAGCAGTTCGGTTGTTGTTGAGCTCGGGCTTGAAGTCTTTCGCTTGCGGCTGGGTTTGTCAGTGTCCTGCGAAGAGATGTCATCGTTGGAGGATTCGTCTGAGGACTCACTTGCAGAATCCTTGACCGAGTCGTTGGAAGAACCGTCGGCAGAGTCATCAGAAGAATCGTCGGTAGATCCGTCAGAAGAATCGTCGGTAGATCCGTCAGAAGACTCGTTGCTAGGATCCTCTGAAGGATTAATGTCGATCGCCTGATAAGCTTGCTTGACAGAATTCTTGGAGAAAATCCCTTCCATGAGTCGTTTGTTGTTGATTTCGGCGGCTAAGCGGTAGGTTTCTTCGATAGTAGCAGGTCTTCCAGCTTCGACAAAATCACCCACACACTCAGGCAAGCCACGAACGTACTTCGTGATGGCTTTCTCTGAGGTGTTGACTTGACTTGGGCAGATTATGCTAAGCTGTTTAAACCTTGCGGTGTAGCCAGCGTTGTCACTTTCGACTTGCTTGATTTTCCAGAATTCGTCTTCCAGCTTTTGAATTTCGTGAGGAGGACAATACTCTTTCTTCATGAGCTCTTTCAGCTCATTCCAAGAGAGAGCGTAAGCTGCGGAGATTCCACGTTTGTTACGTTCGGCGGTCCACCAGTCGAGTGCTCGTGATTGAAATACTCCGGTAGCGCAAGTAGTTCGGAAACTATCGGGACACCCACTTTGACAAAGGGTAACTTCGATAGAATCGAACCACTGGAGTAGTTGAGTCACACCTCCTTCACCCGTGAATTCCATCGGGTCACAGGCTTTGAAGTGTTTGTAAAGAAAAGCAGATTGCGGCGCTTCCGTCTTGGAGTCTTCCGAGGCTCGAGAGTTGCTGAGAGAGTGCACTCGAGCGGCAATTTAAGGAATAAGCTTTACCACTTCTTTGGTCACAAGTGATGCAATCCTCTTATCGGCGCTTCGTTTGGCTCTTCTCCTAGCTGTTCGTCTCGAGGTAGAGTCGTTGGAAGGCATCTAGACAGGAAGAGACTTGGAATGAGATTCGATCATAATGATTTTTGAGTTTTGCGATGCGATCGAGCGCGTTCAAAACTTGATGCGATAGTATATTAGTAATGCGAATCACATAGGAGCCATATAGGAGACACGAATTTCCTAAGTTCTCACACAATGACTTGTTGTTTATACGTATATATATATTTATATAGATGTAATTTGTAATCATACACACACAGGTCGATTTAGTATAAGCGAGGACGTGTTGCGGTGAGAAAACGAGAGCGAAGGCGATAGATTATGCATTAGTTTTGTTGCGAACATTCGGGTTTCGTTTTAGATTGCGATGGCTGTGCGAATTGTGCGTTTATAAAGCAGGGAGTGAAAATCATTAAATCGAGAAATCGATAAAGCGTAAAGTTTCAAAACGTAAATAAGTTCCAACCATTTGTAAGATCGGCGGGTCGTATGATAGAGTGCCTTGGGCGTTTAGGCGTCGACTGCCTAAGGTGAACCAACTACATCTGACAAGTTCGTGCACGTGCGTTGTCCTAGAGGGCTCATGCCTCCACTGGGATGCAGCTCATGGCATTCGTCCTCCTAGTCATCGCGTGGCTCGAGTTATCGTGATAGTCGAGTCCTTGGTGAGAGCTTTTTGAAAACCAGCTTTATAGAGAGTGGAACGGCTTATTAAGGTACGGGTTTCACCCCTGACTTAACAACTTCATTCCCAGTTGTGGTTATGCTCTTTGAATAAATTCATGAGTTCCACTTAGATTTCGAAATGGAGACTTTCGTCGAGATGTGGATGTCACTCCTAACTCGATGAAAGGTTCTCGTGCTAGAAATGCACTGAGTGAGCGATTTCATCGAGAGTTCTGGGTTTTCACACCTGGTCTCGACTGGATCACTCGGTTTCGTTATGCGATTATTTTTGAAAACACGTGTATTGTGCGGGCCTTAGGAAAGGCTAAGTAATATTCAGGCCTTAGGAAAGGCTGCTTCGCATGAAATTGTAGTACGCGGTGTTCACGCGAAGTAGTAGTTTTAGCAACTTCGAATGAAAGTAACAAGTAGGCCCGATACAAACCCTACTGGATTCGTACGAGTCGGCCTGCTGGTACTTAGACTTTAGACTAGGTCAATTTCTAAGACGTCGACCCGGACTAGGTCGAGTCTTGCCTAATTCCCTATAGTTATGGCTCTGATACCAATCTGTCACACCCCAACCGATGGCGAAATCATCGGGGCGCGGCACTAGGCGAATCAGATTGCTCAAGAGAATCCATAACAACTATATTGCGATAATATTTAATACATTCGTTATCCCATACTAACAAATAATACAATCTCATAAGTTATCACAGATTTCTTGTCCTCTCGAACAATACAAATCCGACAACCTAGATTTTAGTTGAGTTTCTAGACTTCCTAGCTTGATTCGATATAGCCTGCGATCTAACCTGCAACATACGTTAAAATATTTGTCAATACAAAAGTATTGGCGAGTATACAGGTTTGATATGTATAGCGTAATAGATAAAAAGTGTAGCGAATTTCCATATGCATAAACGTAACACACGACATATACACTCACAAAGCTGATACTACCAACTAAGTCCTCGATGCTCGAATATGCGATGGCAAACTAGACCCCGTCGGGCGCAATAGTACTATACTAGTCGTGGTGGGACGTCGCGAGTATAAGCCCTAGCACATATGCAACTAGTATCACGTATGTCTATGCATAACAGTTATTCGCAAGTGATGATTCGATTGATTGGATAATTCGTTTAATAAGTTCGATTTGTTAGAAACGTATGTTACGCCCAAAATGCGATTAAAAAGGGTTTCAAGTATACTCACAGTGCGTATCGGTTTGGATTGGCGGGATTATGTCCGAGAATACCCTGGTTGCAGACTGTTCACCTGAGTGTTTGGTGGCGCGTTAAAGAATAACGGAATACGCGAAAGCGAATGAAAATTAGATTGAGGGCTGGCCCGTTCGGATCGGCTGTTCGATCGGATGGGCTGTCCGATCGACTAACCTGTCCGATCGACTGGGCTGGACGATCGGTTAGCCTGTCCGATCGACTGGGCTGTCCGATCGACTGGGCTGTCCGATCGACTAGCCTGTCCGATCGACTGGGCTGGCCTGTCCAGCTATTTTCGACAAAGATTTGAAGATTTTTCGATGGTTTTGCTCGAGGCGGTGTTCCTTCATGCTAAACAACTGAAATTCCATCAAGTCCGACCCGTTCTAACGGCCGGGAACCACCCCGTTTCATCAGATCTGGCCGTTCTAGATGGCTTTTCTCAATTTTAACCCGAAATCACACACACTTTGGCTAGGTAATTTAGATTTTGGTGAGATTTATTATAAAACAGGTGAAATTACTTAGATCCGAGCTGTTTATGGTAAGAATGAGGTCACACTTTGAAGTTCATGTGAACTTAGGATGACATCATCTTCAAGACACCTCAAATCCGTAGGAATCACACAACTTCTTGATTAGAAAACATATATTTAGCCGAGATTTATGTAAAAAAGTTTGGAAATCACCCAGATTCGAGTTGTTCTTTCATGGGATGACATCACACTTGAAGTTCATAAGAACTCCATGGTGGCATCACCCTAGAATGCCCAAAATCCAGAGATTTCACGGTTAAAAATGTAGATTTAAAAGGTAGAAGGGTGTAGAATTGGTTATAGATCAATGAGGTACAGGATTTGAGTTGAAAACTTACATGAATCCCGAGAAATCGAGAGAAAAGTGGGATGGAACGTTTGGTCGCACGAGAGCAGTCACATCAAGTGTTCTTGATGTGACTGAGGGGTATTTATAGGCAAAGGAGGGGAAAGGAGGTGAAAAGGTGTACTGGATCGGATGGCCCGTTCGATCGGCCGGCCCGTCCGATCGGTTGGCATGTTCGTTCGATCGGCTGACATGTCTGTCCGATCGGCTGGCATGTCTGTCCGATCGGCTGGCATGTCTGTCCGATCGGCTGACATGTCTGTCCGATCGGCTGGCGTGTCTGTCCGATCGGCTGACATGTCTGTCCGATCGGTTGGACATGTCTTGTCCGATCGGTTGGACATGTCTTGTCCGATCGCTTGGACATGTCTTGTCCCAGCATTTGGATCTTGTTGCGCGTTGCGATGATTTGAGCACAAATTTTCATTCATATTTATTTATTATTTATTTAATTATTATAATTAATCACAAAAGGGACGTATATACGTATTCATATTCCACAGTTTTGACACATCACGGCCACCGAGGAGGGTAGAATAGGTCCTCACTCAAGGTCATCGTGAGTGTTAGTGTTTGCGATGCGATGTAGTTATAATATATATTACGAAAATATGCGATTATCCTTCGAATAGCGATGTATGCGATATAGTTACATTATGATTCGAATCTCTGGTGCTAGGCGTAACGAGTATATCGAGTAGTAACAATGCACGAAAGTGCGGGTTGTTACATTTGTTGAAACGGTTTCGCTTCCAAAACTGTTAAAGTCAGCACGTAAATGAACATTAAACAGTTTGATTGAAATGAAGGAACTTGATCCTTAAATCTAAAAGTCTAAAACATAAACTACAATTTTAAATGAAACATAAATGAACAAATCTTCATTCCCTAATTATCCAAATCCATTAACATTTTCCTGTGTTTCATCCAAATCTTTCCTAATTTCACTGCTCTAATTCAGGTATAAAGATCATCCATGGTACCAAACAACAATCTTAAAAAAAAAATTTAGATGAAACATTTTCTAATTTATCGAAAATGGAACACCGTCTCTTTATCTTCAAACTCATGAAAAGATGTAAAAATAAACTGTGGTAAAAAAAGTTAATACGATTAAAATATGAAGTATTAAGAAAGTAGCAATTACATATAAAAAAGAAAACTAATCAGACACATCTAACTCTAATAGCAAGAATCAAGAAACTTTAACTTCAACTCCATGGAGCACTGAACCTCTCGATGTATCTCATTGATCTTTCTCATGAACTCCAGGTCTCTTTCTCCACATTCTATATTACTCGCAACACACAGGTCACGAACGGAAGTAGTCGGCATCGCCCTCAAGTCCCTCGAAACCTGGTCTCTTGTCCGCAGACCAACTTCTAGTCCGTTAAAACACCTCTTCAACTCTTGAAGAGTAGACCTATCAGCCAAAACTTGCTCTTCGATTTGTTTAATAAAGCGTTGCTTGAAATCGTCAGATTTTGCAGAAGTATATGACTCCATTTTAATATATTTATAAGAACTAAGGCAAAACAATAATAATTCCTCTTCTGTTTCACTGAATGAATCTGTTTTGACGAAAAAACTTTTTATTGGCAATGCTATTATATAGAATATGTAACAGGCCAAATGTCAGATTTAAATGCAACCATTAAATAAACATTTATACTTAAAAACCATGTACATTTAATGATTTAAGAGTAAAAAACGTGTATATGGGAGATGCCTGTTCAGTTACCATATCAACCATTTTAATGCAAAACCTTTGAAAAATGAGTTTTCATGGGAAAACAAGTAAAATTAAATATCTAGAAAACCAAAGAACAAAATTGAAACCTTCAAAAAAAGGTTATCATAATTAGGAGACGTCTCTTCATTTACCCTATCAAACATTTTAAACACTATAAAGGATCATTATTAGTTTACTTGAAAACATCAACACTTCAATTTAAAAAAAAAACGTTCATCCTAAAACAAACCGTCCAAAAACACTCACATTCTTCCTAAATGGCAAGGAAAACCTTCTACCACTGGTCGGATACTACTGATCTTAAAATCGAATTTTCAACATGGTCACTCCAAGAACAGAGAAACGCTGAAGAACTCAACAAAAAAGTTGCTATGGTTAGTGATAAATATTATAAGCAAACCTGGAGTAGGATTGCACTGCTGGATGAAGTTGCCTGTTCTACTCCAACAGAGTTTAAAGAAAAAGCAGAAGAGTTTATCACAAATTTGCTGAAACAGGATCAGAAGACGTGGATATGCTAGCTGATCTGCAAATTAAAACAAAAAATGAAATTGCATGGAAGAAGGCGAGAGAACGAGATATTCTAGGAAGTGTTAATTGTAATGGTTAATTTTTTATTTTTATTATTTTTCAGTTTTTGATAATTTTGTAATACTATGGTTTAATATTGAATGAATGAAGAAAATTCAAAGTTTCAAAATCAGAATTTTGCAATTTCACTTTTACCAGTTTCAATAATAAGAAAACAACTTCCATTAGTCTTGGCCCAATGAATATTGTTGCAGAAATATCCATTAGTCTTGGTTATTGTTTAAAAAAGTTCAATTAAAAAGATTACAATTTTAAAGTTAAATATAAAATCCTTTTATTGGTTAACAATTTTAATTTTAAATATAAAGATGAGATCATTTTTGCACGAATTGACATTACCGTTTTTAAAATAACTGTCTATGATTATGGGAGTGCTGTTTTATGACATTATCCTTAATCCCCATTTATTAGATAAGTAGATACTAATAGTAATTAACATTTTAATGAATCTGATCTGTTAAAAGAGCTGCAACCTTGGAGGTGCCCCAGAGTATGCAAAAAGCTGTCATGCAACTCAAAACTTTAGGAACAGAGGCTGATCATTCTTCTTCGCAAAATCCAGTTGCCAAAATATCTAAAGTCAGAAGTCCAATAGTAGTTAATCGACGGTCACCTTGCAATCCATCGTCTGAGGTATAATACTGTTAACCTTAAGCCTGTGGCATATTTAGGGGTATAGATTGAGAGGTAATGAGAACACCCAAAGTGAGCCAAAGGGGCTGAAAAAAGTTTACAGGGTGCGAACGAGCTGAGCAACTCGAGCTTGGTTAATAAAATACTGAAACAAGGCAATCTTAAACGAGCTTCAGCCCGAGCCTAAAAAGGAGCTCATTTAGTAAACGAGCCTGAGCCTGTGGTTCACTTATAGAGCTCAAGCCGGCTCGCGAGGTTAAATGAGCCCACTGTTTATATTAATTATAATTACTATATTAAATATATTTTTTAAATAATAATATCTACTATTTAAAAAATTATTATGAAAAATAATTTAATTATATTATAATATATAAAATAATAATTATTAAATCTATATATCTAGATATGCCACGTAATCTTTGGGAACATGTCAGTTTTTTTTTGTTCAAAATGAATACATTTGTAGATTAAAATTTATAAGGATTTTGTCAATTTTGTTTCTAACTTTTGTATATTTGTAGCTTCAGACATCTTTCACAATGGTACCGATACTGAACTGATATATGCGGTATGGTATTCAGTATCTACCTTTTCTCAATTTTGGTATGGGTATTTTCAGTATCGGTACCTGTATGATACTATATTCAATACTCATCTGTATTGGTTATAGCTAAATGTTTTTTCTAATAGGTTGTAGGTTTGACATATAGTTCTATTAAATAGCAATTTGATAGCTAGATATGGGACTAATCATGCTTCCTTTTAGGTGATATGAAATGTCCTTAATACCCTTATCCCTTAATATCTACACATAATAGCAACTGTTGGTCGGTTATGTTTGAAATTAATAAAGGTATACAATTGCTTTTTATAATCATCATCACACTTCTCAAAAAATCTCAAAATCTCTCTCTCAATTCCCAACACCGATCATCATCATCATCATCATCAACTTCATCTTCATCCATCTTCATATAAAGATGGTTATTGTTTAAAAAAGTTCAATTAAAAAGATTACAATTTTAAAGTTAAATATAAAATCCTTTTATTGGTTAACAATTTTAATTTTAAATATAAAGATGAGATCATTTTTGCACGAATTGACATTACCGTTTTTAAAATAACTGTCTATGATTATGGGAGTGCTGTTTTATGACATTATCCTTAATCCCCATTTATTAGATAAGTAGATACTAATAGTAATTAACATTTTAATGAATCTGATCTGTTAAAAGAGCTGCAACCTTGGAGGTGCCCCAGAGTATGCAAAAAGCTGTCATGCAACTCAAAACTTTAGGAACAGAGGCTGATCATTCTTCTTCGCAAAATCCAGTTGCCAAAATATCTAAAGTCAGAAGTCCAATAGTAGTTAATCGACGGTCACCTTGCAATCCATCGTCTGAGGTATAATACTGTTAACCTTAAGCCTGTGGCATATTTAGGGGTATAGATTGAGAGGTAATGAGAACACCCAAAGTGAGCCAAAGGGGCTGAAAAAAGTTTACAGGGTGCGAACGAGCTGAGCAACTCGAGCTTGGTTAATAAAATACTGAAACAAGGCAATCTTAAACGAGCTTCAGCCCGAGCCTAAAAAGGAGCTCATTTAGTAAACGAGCCTGAGCCTGTGGTTCACTTATAGAGCTCAAGCCGGCTCGCGAGGTTAAATGAGCCCACTGTTTATATTAATTATAATTACTATATTAAATATATTTTTTAAATAATAATATCTACTATTTAAAAAATTATTATGAAAAATAATTTAATTATATTATAATATATAAAATAATAATTATTAAATCTATATATCTAGATATGCCACGTAATCTTTGGGAACATGTCAGTTTTTTTTTTGTTCAAAATGAATACATTTGTAGATTAAAATTTATAAGGATTTTGTCAATTTTGTTTCTAACTTTTGTATATTTGTAGCTTCAGACATCTTTCACAATGGTACCGATACTGAACTGATATATGCGGTATGGTATTCAGTATCTACCTTTTCTCAATTTTGGTATGGGTATTTTCAGTATCGGTACCTGTATGATACTATATTCAATACTCATCTGTATTGGTTATAGCTAAATGTTTTTTCTAATAGGTTGTAGGTTTGACATATAGTTCTATTAAATAGCAATTTGATAGCTAGATATGGGACTAATCATGCTTCCTTTTAGGTGATATGAAATGTCCTTAATACCCTTATCCCTTAATATCTACACATAATAGCAACTGTTGGTCGGTTATGTTTGAAATTAATAAAGGTATACAATTGCTTTTTATAATCATCATCACACTTCTCAAAAAATCTCAAAATCTCTCTCTCAACTCCCAACACCGATCATCATCATCATCATCAACTTCATCTTCATCCATCTTCATCATCTTCATCCATCTTCATCTTCAAAACAGAGGTTTGGATCATCATCTTATCTATACATGTTTTCGATATTTGTGATATTTTTGTGAAAAACAGAGGGTTGATTTGGGTATTTTGGTTTCAGTTTTTGATAATAAGTTCTTTGATAATCTGAATGCCGCATGATGATGATAATCAGTTATTTGTGAAAAAACAGAGGGTTGATTTGGGTATTTTGGTTTCAGTTTTTGATAATCAGTTTTTGATAATCTGAATGCCGCATGATGATGATAATCAGTTATTTGTGAATGTTTTTGTGAAAAAACAGAGGGTTGATTTGGGTATTTTGGTTTCAATTTTTGATAATCAGTTTTTGATAATCAGTTTTTGATAATCTGAATGCCGCATGACGATGATAATCAGTTATTTGTGAATGTTTTTATGAAAAAACAGAGGGTTGATTTGGGTATTTTGGTTTTAGTTTTGATAATCTGAATGCCGCATGATGATGATAATCAGTTATTTGTGAATCAGTTATTTGTGAAAAAACAGAGGGTTGATTTGGGTATTTTGGTTTCTGTTTTTGATAATCAGTTTTTGATAATCTGAATGCCGCATGATGATGATAATCAGTTATTTGTGAATATTTTTGTGAAAAAACAGAGGGTTGATTTGGGTATTTTGATTTCAGTTTTTGATAATCAGTTTTTGATAATGTTTTTGATAATCTGAATGCCGCATGATGATGATAATCAGTTATTTGTGAATGTTTTTATGAAAAACAGAGGATTGATTTGGGTATTTTGGTTTCAGTTTTTGATAATCCGTTTTTGATAATCTGAATGTCGCATAATGATGATAATCAGTTATTTTTGAATGAGTTTTTAATAATCAGTTCTTTGATAATCAGTTCTTTGATAATCTGAATGCCGCATGATGATGATAATCAGTTATTTGTGTAACAACCAAAAAATGATCGTTAGACATAAAGCTAAATTTATTAAAGGTTTAACCAAGTAAATGTAAATGTTTCAAATACTACTAGGATAATGAGAATGGCCTAAAGTAAACTCTCTTTCAAAGTGGAGGGTTTAATGTGTAAATAGAGAATTAAAAGGTTTTTATAATAAACAAAAATGGAAAAAAACCCCATTTTTGGGTACTGGGGATCGATCAAAGCAGGGAACCAAGGGTGAAACCCTTGTTCACCAAATTCAATCAAATTGGGTAGAAATTTAGAAGATAATTAACTGCATGAACTCGAATCTACACCCATCTAAGCTCGATTTTAAAGAGGTAAGTACAATTTCTTGAAATCAAGACTTGTAGGAAGTGGGTTATGACCCAATCTCGAATTGATACAAGTAATTGTGTAGATTGGAGTTAGGTCTTTGCTATAGAACAGGAATCATGTGTATTCATGCGTGAATTCGATCATTTGAAAAGCTAATTGCATAACCCGTTTGATATGAATTATTAGAGGTGTAGAATGATGGAAAAATTAGTAGTAATCAAGTGTAAATTTGATACACGATGATGTAGTAGTACTTGAATCTTAAACAAAAATTAAGTAGGACAAGAGAATATTATGAACTTGATTGTTGTTGATGAATATTGAAATGAACTAGTAGGAATTATGCTTTAAAAGCTTGTACTTAATGTCCCACAAATGCGAAACCCGCCAAGTGTTCAATGAAATGCTTGAAAGAATAAATATGTGTAATTTGCGAGATAATGGAATGAAATATTGGGATACTAAATAAAAGAATGAATGTGTTGTTATAGCGTGAAGGAAGAAGGACCCAATACTAGGAAATCGGAAGGTTCACAAGATCGAGGTACGTTAGTGTACATCATATTCTAAAACGTTGTCGCATGTATAATAGTCTCAATTGTATTGTGTTGTTATGTTAAATTTGTGAGAATTAAAATCTATGGTTCTTCGAAAGTAAAAGTAAGATCCGTCATAAACGGATTGTGAGGAATGAATAAGTTACGAAAGATAATGCATCATATCCGGTTCTTGTAGTTGAACCGGGTATGGAAAGTTAAGTATGTAATGAATGAAAGTCTACTCGATCCGTCTTTCTCGAATCGGAGTATGAGGTAAGAATGTAAAGAATATGATTGTTCGTTATGAACGAATCGAATGAAAGTTATGTAATGATGCTAGTATCCGTTCTTAGCGGGTATGTTAAGAAAAGTATGTTTAGCCTCTACTTTGAGGCAAGCATGTAATGAACCGTTTAATAGTTAGTAAAGTAATTGAATGATGTTAATCCGTGAAAGAAACGAACCGGTTTATTATTTAGTTGTGTTAGTATCGAAATACTAACTTATTTGTTTATGTCGAATGTAGGTAAGTCCTCAATTTAGGCGACTTGGCAATTTGGAGCGAGCATATGCACACATTATGATCATCAAGGGCTTCCGCTATTTCGTACTAATGTTTTGGGTCAAAATGCTTGTTTTGTATAACCTCGTTAGTTGTTACACTTTTTAACACTTGATGTTATGGTTTTTAGTCGTGTCTAGTCGAACGGGTCGTAGACTTAATTGTTTTGATGATGGTTAAAACAGGGATACACTCGTCTTATGGACGGGTCATGCCCAAATTTTGTTAAATTTGTGCATTAATGATATTAGTATCGTTATCTTGATTTGTGAAAAGATTGGACGAATTTGAAAGTTTAAAATTATAGTGTCTAATCTAGCCATTTTTATTAGACATAAACGCGGACGTAAATACGAATGAATGCTGAAAGTTTAAAAAGTGAGTAAAGTTTAAAATGTGAGAATGGGAATGAAGTAAATACGGACTAATGAACTATGATGTATTGAAAGCTTGTGAACTATAATTTAAGTTCCCATACTTCTCAGAAATGCCTGTTTTATGTTCCTGGCAAGTTAATAGAAGATATAATAAGTTATGTAAAGTTATGTAGATCGTTGGCGATAAAGTAAAATTTATGAAAGTCGAATGTAACGTATGGAATGGCATGAAATGAATGACGAATGTATAAAGTGGAGTATAGACTAAAGTACTTGGATATGTGAAGGAGCCGGAATTGTTAATAAACAAATAAAAAAAATGATGAGATTAGTGGTGAAAATAATTTGAAGAATGTGAGTTAGATGGAATTCGGATGAATGTATGCTTTGATCAGAATTATGCATTAGAGGCTTGTACCTTGTACTTGAATGGTGTGATGCTTATGTGTATTTAATGATTTGCCTTGTTACGATTAAGAGGCGAATATGTTCTAAATGCGAATCATACGAGCTTATTAGTATAGGATACATTGGAATTATGTTATATAGTTAACTTGAATGATAATTACTATTTATAGAATCATGGAGCATTAGCATGTGAAAGTACGTGAAAGTGAATGTATATATGTGTATTGTTTGGAGGATTACGTAAATTGTATGTATGAAATACGTAGAATATTAATATTACGGTCTATCATATTTAGATGATTACATGTTCAAAAGTTTGAAGTGTGTAAGCAAGACAGTTGACTATCTAAAAGTCAACAGTATAGGGATATCATGAAATGGTCATTAGACACGAATGCTAAAGTAAAGAGTTAATGTGTTATGTATTAAGTGATTTACGTGTTATGCTTGACGATAGTTTAGTTGTATGGATTGGAAGTGAGATAACTAATAATAAATGTCTCGTTTATACGAAATTTGACTAACGAAAGTCAATTAACTTATGAATAGAAAGAAAATGAATAGTTGTATGTATGCTCACATAAGCTAACAATGTTACGAATGTAATAATATGTAAGGATGGAAATCTTGTCTGTTGATTCAAGTATGGATGGCAAACGGGGTAAGAGGAAGCAATGAGGCAAGCATGAACATGAACTCTAAAGGTAAGTGATTTCGCAATCACTTCGAATTTATCTACATGAAGGTGTATACGTGTTTGAATATTCGAAATCAAAGTGAAATGTATAAATAAATGAGAAATGTTATGGTACGTTTTGTTGAAATTGTTGGCATAATGTTAAACCGATAGGACCTCATTATAAGGGTAAATCGGTCATAAATTTTAGTTGAGAAGTTCTAAGGCGGAAATGAGAACTTGGTAATGTTGATGAAAGGTATGGGAAGAATATTAGTTGGGATGTTAGCTAAAGACATTTTGTAAAGTTGTTCGAATTGAAAGTAAGTACAACATGTACTGCAATACTTATATACAAAAAGTACTGGGTGGTGGTTGACCTTATAAGGTTATATTGTAGAAGACAGTAAATAATAATTACTTACAAATGCTAGAAGTATTATGTAAGAAATACAATGTGTAATGTAGGATACTCATTAGTAGAGACATGTTAGAGAACGTACGTGAATTAACACCAAATACGGTGAACGAACAAATGGAAATGGTATATTAAGGGATGGTCATGTATTGACCGAAGCTCGAGAAAAACAAGAGAATCATCTCACTTATGTCTGGCCAAGGATTGGCTCCAGGAATGAGGTCGATACGAAAATCAATATCACGACTTGGCGGTAGTCCGGGAAGATCCTCTGGAAAAACATTAGGAAATTCTCGAACCACATGAACGTCTTTCACTTTCTTCTTTTCTTTCCTTTCCTTCTCTGCTACTACAATGTTAGCCAAGAAAGCCCTGTATTCCTTGTGGAGATACTTGCTAGCTTGCACACATGACATCAGCTTGAGACCTTTCGAAGTAGTATCACCGTACACGCACAATAAATCACCATTCGCGAGCGAGAATCGAATCATTTTGTCGAAGCACACAACTTCAGCATGGTTTTCTCGAAGAAAGTCCATGCCTACTATGACGTCAAAACTTCCGAGTTGCATCAGAATAAGGTCGATTGGGAAGATGTTATTGTTGAGCTCAAGATTACAATCACGAAGAACAGAATTGACGGCGACAGTTCTTCCAGTGGCGACTTCTACATCGAACATCGAAGAGAGTTTGGAGCGTTTACAACTAAGGAGCTTCTCGAATTCGAACGACACAAAGCAATTATCGGCTCCAGTATCAAACAAACATGAAGCATAAATACCATTCACAAGGAACGTACCATTGACCACGTTGTTGTCGGCCTGGGCTTGACGCACGTTGATGTTGAAAGTTCTGGCGCGTGCGGCCTGTTGTTGCTGCTGCTGTTATTGCTGTGGCTGCTGTTGCTGGGGCTCTTGCTTCACGACCCTGTTTGGGCACATGTTGGCGAAATGGTTCGGGTCGGCACATGCGAAGCAGGCTTTGGCTTTGATCGCGGGTGCTGGAGGAGCTTGTTGACCCTGAGGGGCGGTGAGTAGAGCTTGATGAGCAGGAGCTTGTCGAATACGGCAGTTGGCAGTAAAATGGCCGTATACATTGCAATAAGCACAAAAACGGCAAGCAATGGCAGTCGGGTGGTGGTAAGTACAAGTAGGGCAGAGCGGGTGTGGCCCAGTGTATGCACGCTTTGCAGGCGGTGCATTAACCACAGGCGCCGCTACCTGACGCTGTTGGGCTGGTACAGCTTGAATTGGTGCAGCAGTGATCGCACAGTTCTTGTTGCTGGAGCTGTTCTTTCTCTTGTTCTTCCTCTTGTTGTTCGATGTGGTGGGTTCAGCAGTTGATGCGGCGGTGGTAGCTTGATGCAGGTGCTTCGGATTTTTATCCCAGACGCCAGCCTTGACCCTCTTGTCGTTGATTTCGGCGGCCAGTAGGTAAGTCTCTTCGATCGTCTTAGTCTTAGCCGCTTGCACGAAATCTGCGACGCAGTCGGGCAAAGCTCGGATGTACTTCTTGATTGTGATCTCCGGAGTCTTGACTTGATTGGGACAGATGATGCTGAGCTGTTTGAAACGAGCAGTAAGGGCAACATTGTCACCTTCATGCTGATGTATGTGCCAAAATTCATCCTCTAGCTTTTGACGTTCATGAGGAGGGCAGAATTCCTCTAGCATGACCTCCTTGAGTTCGTCCCACGACAGTCCGTAGGCTGCATCGTTCCCTCGCTTATTCCTCTCGGCCGTCCACCAGTCTAGTGCACGGGACTGGAAAACGCTGGTAGCATTCAGAGTTCGGAGGTCATCGGGGCAACCACTCTGCCGTAGTGTAACCTCAATGGAATCAAACCATTGGAATAGTGCAGTAGGATCTCCTTCGCCAGTGAATTCCTTTGGCCCACACGACTTGAATTGCTTGAAATTGAAGGGCTTGGTGGTAGCTTTAGGAGCTTCGGTCCTCGACTCCTCAGATGATTTACTGGCATTCTCGTAAACATCACTCACGACCTTTGCCACACTTTTTGCGATGATGGCAGCAAGGCGTTTGTCCCTCTTTTCTTGACGAGAAAGTGCATGACGGGATCCAGATGACATTGTCTGCAACAGACATCGTCGCAGGACTCAACATATTGTATTCGAATCTCACCCCACACGTCTACTACTTACTAAAGCTCAGGAACACGCAGATTCACGTAAGCACATAACACATAGAGCACAACATCACATAAGCATGTAGAGCACATAACACCTAAGCACGTAAAGCAAAGAAGCAAGGAAACACATACGCATTTAATCACTAGAGGTAGTCAGAAAACAGAGCTCTAGATCCCTCGGCCTATAAATAGGAACCTAAGGTGTTAGGTTTAGAACTTTTGACACTTTTGGTATTTTGGAGAATTGAAGAGCTCTAGATCTAGAGAGAGAAGCTAGAGAGAGAGAGAGAGTGCTCCACGTGATTCAGGTGCCTTGTACGATTTCAGATCTGTCAAAAAAATCACTGATTATATTACGTTCTCGTGTGTTCGGTCACGTTCGTGTACGGATTCCGCACGTCACACGTTCGGTTCGCAATCGTTTCGGAGTGAAAATTGGGACCTAACATGAGCGTATATCGTAGTATAAAGTCGCCCTTAATTCAACGATTTGTTAACGTTTTGGGGTAGAATTGCAGTGCGAGTCGAGTGTGTCGATTAAAGCGAAGGCACAAATCGATTAATCCGTCCAAAATTAAGCACATAAACAGGTAATAGCACATAAAACACATAAAATCGACAAATTATCAGAGTCAGCAGTAGCGGGCTCGGATTTGAAACACATATAAATCGAGAGATAAATTGTCTGTGGCTAGTAGACTTGGACTAACCAAGGTGGTTCGACTATTCACAAAGACTTGTCATTCGTGTCTGACCTTCAGAATTGTGCTTTCGCCTCGATTCTCGGGCATTTGGCACACATCCCGTTAGTCATATCAAGATTTCAGGTCATTGGAGTCCGTCGAGACCTTGGTGAGAGTTTTGTAAAATATGCGGGACAAGTCGTCAAGGTTAGGGTTTCACCCCTGGCTTAACAACTTCGTCTCTGTTTTTGATAAAAAATGGAGGAGATTGTTCATCAAAATATGGGTTTCACCCCTGATTTGGTATAATTTCCCCGCTGAATAAGCGTTCGTTATTGAAAAAGAATGAAGATATCATTGATAAGTTGACAAAACAACATTGATTAAGCAGTTTAGTCGGGAGTTTGCGGTTTTCACACCTAATCTCGACTCTATCGCCTATTTATAGTTGAAAATTCGAGTGTAGTGATAGTGTAGCATAAGCGAGAATAGCGAGAAGTAAGCTCGTACATAACCCCTACCGGGCATGCATAAGTCGGTCTTGTTGGTCCTTAACTATAGTCTAGGTATCTAAGACTTCGTCCCGGACTAGGTCGAGTCTTGCCTAATTCCCTATAGTTATGGCTCTGATACCAATCTGTCACACCCTAACCGATGGCGGAAACATCGGGGCATGGCACTGAGCGAAACAGATTGTCCAGAAGTTTCCATAACAATTATCAATACTATTCAATTTAAATAATACGTCCCATACCGTATCTCAAACAGCAAAATAATTATTACAAACAAAAATCCAGGCAAATATTCTGTTTCGACAACTCAGATTTAAATAGACAGCAATTGTTTTTCTGCTTCTAGAGACCCTTAGTTTGAACACTACAGACAACTATTTGTTGAGCTCAAAAGCTTTATTCTAGCTTCAAATTCCTACCAAGTGTGCGTCCTAAGCTCCTGTCACATACGTTAAAATAAAGTCAATACATAAAATGTAAAGGTGAGCATACAAGTTTGATAATAGCATATAGAGTTCGAATTCGTTTACGCATAACCAGCACGTACACATAGTGAAATGAAGCACGTTAGTTATCGACATAGATCCATCGATACCAATGACTGCGGGTTGACTGCCCGAGGCAGTTCGCAATACATGATTATCACCGTAATCCATGCAAGTAATTTTCCTTAACAACCCCCGTGTGAACGGGTGCTGAGTCCAAACTATAGTACTATCGTTGCTAAGGCAGGTAGACAGCATTCCATGTGTAAACATAACAAACAAGCATTCATGAGCCACGTATAACACGCATTAACGGTTAGCGTTCAAATAGTATTGAGTAGTGTGATTGTTGTAGTTTGAATATTCGTAACATATGTAACACCCAAAAGTGCGTAAAGCAAAAAGGGATCGAGTATACTCACAGCAGTTGATGGATTGAAGGGAGCGCTTAGCGAGTAAGGTTAGCCTGAATAGATTCGATAGCATAACGATAAGTGACATGTAAAACGTCACAAAGTGTGAATGGATCGGATGGTAGTTCGTTCGGATGGTAATCCGAGCGGATAGCAATCCGTGTGGATGACAATCCGTTCGGATGGTCATCCGGTCGGATAGCTTATCTGAACGGATGACTATTCGAGTGGATTGTTTCTTCCTATGAGGAAAGATGTGTTTGCGTATGATGGTTTGACTTTTGAAGTTTTCGTTGTAGCATTTTGAAAACATTGGAGTATCTCTATCCATCAAGTCGGTCGATCGGACGGTTAGTCGTGCGGATGACAATCTGTTCGGATGGTCATCCGGTCGGACGGTGATCCGGTCGGACAGCAACTTAATGTGGAGATTACTTAGTGAAAGCAAGTTCACATCAGAAGTTTCACTCGATCGGATGTCCATCCGATCGGGTGGCAACCCTGTTAACGAACACGTTGAAAATTGTTTAAGTCTTTAAAGTCTTAGTATCTCATGATCCGAAGAGTAATCCAGTCAGATGGTCATCCGATCGGATTGCAATTCGTTCGATACCCAAACTTCAGCTAAGGTTGTTTAAAGGTGGGACCTAAGTGTGATCCGTTCGGATGACCAATCTGATCAGACGGCAGTCCGGTAGAACAGCAATCCGTTCCGATTGTTCCGTTCGTCCTACGCTTGGTCGTTTTGATGATTTGTCGTTATGTCGAGACGCTTTGACAACGTGTTAACCAACAGAACCCCCATTTTGACCCAGATGACTAAACCGACCAGGAATCACCCTAGCTCGGTCAGTTACCGGCTCTAGACGGTTGTTTTTGTTTAACCCGAAGTCGGTGGTCTCTTGGGCGGAATCCAGATCTGAACCAGTACAACACTAGGGGTGAGCAGGAGACTAGATCAGAACCCGATTCTACCGGTTTTGAGTGTTTTGAGTGTAAAAGAGTTGAAAGAAAGTTAGAAACCATCTTTCAATCCTTTTTCACCACTCTTGTGTCAAGATCTTTACAAGATCTTTGTGTAATCGGGTGGAAATCGGTTAGACCTCAGTTGTTCTTGGTGGATTGAGGTCAAAGCATGAAGTTCTTGAAGAACACATGATGACATCATCCTAGAACACCCGAAATCTAGTGATTTCACGGTTAAAAGTTAAGATTTAAAAGATAGAAAGGTGTAGGAGTGCGTGTAGATTAAGAAAGTACAAGATTTAGGGCGAGATCTTACCTGGATTGAGAGAAATCGAAGAAAAGGTGAGGACCACGAATGGTTCGGACAGAGGGTTTCCAAAAGTGGAAAGAATGACAATGATAGGGGTATTTATAGGATTCCAAAAGAGGAAAGGGCTATCCGATCGGACGACACACCTCCCGGATGACTATCCGGTCGGATGACACCCTGGTCGGATGGCACTTGACCTGTGACCAAAAGGGCTATCCGATCGGATGGCTATCCGATCGGATGGCTATCCGGCCGGATGGCACTTGGTTCGAATGTCTGACGCGACGATTTTTGCTGAGTCGATTTCGCTTGCGAGCGGTTCGATACGATAGGGTTTCCTAGTCAAATTACTTTCAGTCCCAATCACTCATATCGAGCACTATCCCTTCCCCACTAATTATCATAGTTCGATTGTGATTCGAGTTCGAGTTCGATTTCAAGTTTCGATTGAGTTCGATTGATTACCACAACACAACATAAATAAACATGCACAGATAACACGTAAGGCACACACACACGTATAACAACAAGTAAAATACGTAGCTCGAGTTGCGATTTGTTGTCGATTTGATTGGCATAGCTTGATTATTAATTAATTAACTTTATCGCAATGTTACTTCCTATAGCTCATTGTGAGAGGTCGATTTGATAGCGATTAACATACGTCGGTTATTGTCATTAATAAAACTTACTCCACATAATACAATCAAAATAAAGAAATTTCTATAAATCAAATTCGCATCATCGGTCGTTGACTTTGACCTTGACTTTGACTTGTGAAAACACGGGGTGTTACAAAGAATGTATTTACAATTAGACTTCCGAAAAGTCAAACGAAATAAATGAATTCCTTGCAATTATGCAAGTATAAGGTACGAACGTGTACCTCAATGCAACCACAATAGGTGAGGGGGTGTTAGTCTGACCTTGAAAGGTCAAACTGCGAAAGTTGGAGAAATAACCAATAAAAAGAAAGGATTGTATGTAAGAAATGGAATGTATGATACGTTTTAGCATGTACGTAAGAAAATTGTGAAAGAGGCAATGGGCGAACAAACACCCCGTAGGACGCAGTTATGAAGGGTTATGTGCTAACTGTTTATTTATAGAAAAATATGATGGAATTCTTAGTGAGATGATAGTAATGAAGCTAGTGGAAGGATGCCCGCGAGTGGGAGCATATTTCATGAATGAATGAGACCAATTCTGGTACGGAAGGTACATATAAAGAAGCGGATCGATCCGGCGCACGGATAACCGACTTATGCATTGAAGGCGAGGTTAGTAAAATGTTTAATTCTTAATTAATGATTAAGAATCCGTAGATTTATTTGTAAGTGTTAACAAAATGAATGGTAGAATAATTATGGTATGGTATACAATGATCGACCTGTAATGGTCAGCGTGAGAAGGTATGAATGTCAATAAGAGGGAGATTTAAAGGCCTTAAATAAAAGTTTGAGCTGAATTGGTTAAACGCTAGTATGGTGCTCGTACATAACATACCCAATTGTTATCATAAGTAGTTCATGCAAGGAGCTAATAATAAAGTGTGCGAAGGATTAAATTTAAGGCTAAACTCAAACTTGTGATTAGTTCAAGTGACGGTAGTAACCGTAGAATGATACCTTATACTCGTATTAGGTATGAAAAAGCAATTAGGAAGTGGGTAGTTTTGTATTAGTACCACTAAGTCATGAAATGTCTATAATATACGTATAATGTAATGCTAAGCCCTCATATGAACCAGAAAGTAATTGGAAGAACGTTAGTAATGGGATAATGGGGTTTGCTCATGATTACAATAATGAATTATATCGTATATGATTCATGTGTGGAATAAAATAAATCGATTTATTTATATTAGTAAATGTATGAATATGTTATGCTTATTTGGAAAGATAGAAACAAGCCGTAAGCATAAGCTTGTACGACCAATAGTATACATTTGGAATAAATTTCAAATGAACGAATCGCTAGTGATGATGTATGCTAGGAACTAGTATTATAAAGTGAAAACGACACTAATAAGAGCTCTGGATCAGATTCTGACTTATATGTGATTATGAAAGTAATTTACTTGATTTAAGAACGGAGGGACAATGCGTACAAATACGTTTATGCATGAATGAAACTCTTGCCAAGATCTCGAATGCATCTATGTTGTATTAAGCATCGTGAATGAATAGATGAAAAAGTAAGAGTAGAAGTGGTCAAGTTGGAATGAGAAAGGTTTCGGGGACGAAACCTCCTTTAAGGGGGGTAGACTTGTAACACCCAAAAAATGACCGTTAGACATAAAGCTAAATTTATTAAAGGTTTAACCAAGTAAATGTAAATGTTTCAAATACTAGTAGGATAATGAGAAAAGCCTAAAGTAAACTCTCTTTCAAAGTGGAGGGTTTAATGTGTAAATAGAGAATTAAAAGGTTTTTATAATAAACAAAAATGGAAAAAACACCCATTTTTGGGTACTGGGGATCGATGAAAGCAGGGAACCAAGGGTGAAACCCTTGTTCACCAAATTCAATCAAATTGGGTAGAAATTTAGAAGATAATCAACTGTATGAACTCGAATCTACACCCATCTAAGTTCGATTTTAAAGAGGTAAGTACAATTTCTTGAAATCATGACTTGTAGGAAGTGGGTTATGACCCAATCTTGAATTGATACAAATAATTGTGTAGATTGGAGTTAGGTCTTTGCTATAGAACAGGAATCATGTGTATTCATGCGTGAATTCGATCATTTGAAAAGCTAATTGCATAACCCGTTTGATATGAATTATTAGAGGTGTAGAATGATGGAAAAATTAGTAGTAATCTTGTGTAAATTTGATACACGATGATGTAGTAGTACTTGAATCTTAAACAAAAATTAAGTAGGACAAGAGAATATTATGAACTTGATTGTTGTTGATGAATATTGAAATGAACTAGTAGGAATTATGCTTTGAAAGCTTGTACTTAATGTCCCACAAATGCGAAACCCGCCAAGTGTTCGATGAAATGCTTGAAAGAATAAAAATGTGTAATTTGCGAGACAATGGAATGAAATATTGGGATACTAAATAAAAGATTGAATGTGTTGTTATAGGCGTGAAGGAAGAAGGACCCAATACTAGGAAATCGGAAGGTTCACAAGATCGAGGTACGTTAGTGTACATCATATTCTAAAACGTTGTCGCATGTATAATAGTCTCAATTGTATTGTGTTGTTATGTTAAATTTGTGAGAATTGAAATCTATGGTTCTTCGAAAGTAAAAGTAAGATCCGTCATAAACGGATTGTGAGGAATGAATAAGTTACGAAAGATAATGCATCATATCCGGTTCTTGTAGTTGAACCGGGTATGGAAAGTTAAGTATGTAATGAATGAAAGTCTACTCGATCCGTCTTTCTCGAATCGGAGTATGAGGTAAGAATGTAAATAATATGATTGTTCGTTATGAACGAATCGAATGAAAGTTATGTAATGATGCTAGTATCCGTTCTTAGCGGGTATGTTAAGAAAAGTATGTTTAGCCTCTACTTTGAGGCAAGCATGTAATGAACCGTTTAACGGTTAGTAAAGTAATTGAATGATGTTAATCCATGAAAGAAACGAACCGGTTTATTATTTAGTTGTGTTAGTGTCGAAATACTAACTTATTTGTTTATGTCGAATGTAGGTAAGTCCTCAATTTAGGCGACTTGGCAATTTGGAGCGAGCATATGCACACATTATGATCATCAAGCGCTTCCGCTATTTCGTACTAATGTTTTGTGTCAAAATGCTTGTTTTGTATAACCTCGTTAGTAGTTACACTTTTTAACACTTGATGTTATGGTTTTTAGTTGTGTCTAGTGTAACAACTCTCATCAAAAGTACTATTTAAAATATTAATTAGTCTAAAAGGAAACCCTAATTGAGAGACCCAAGTGATTCTGAACAAACCCTGAAATTTTCATAATTTTCAGAATCAGGATTAGGGCCCCTAAAACTCAAGGGGGGTAAACCCTAGTGGATAATTATCTTCAAAATTCATTGTCAATTTACTGAAATTCGAGTGTAGCAACTCAGCAAGGCTAGTCCCAGTCGTGGCTAGTCTATAGGCCTACTTTTTAACCCATACGCACCGTAGCAGGTTATGGCCTACGATGCGCAGGCCTTTAAAAGACCCATACGCATCGTAGGGGATATTTGGCTACGATGCGCAGGGCATCCCAAAATTTACCTATAAATAGCAGACATTGGTAGACGAATTCTGAACATTTTACGTCGATCGAATTCTCACCAATACACTGCTTTACGTTCTGTTATTCCAAAATTCAAACCCCGGGTATCGAAATTCTGCTACAAAACAGGGTATTAGCACAATCGCTGCTACGATTCATTTATCCGAAGATCAAGATATCCAATGCATGTTTAAATGCCGCCCACATTAGGGTTATACTTTATCGTTCGTCATTAATTTGACGGATTGTCGTTAATTCGATAGGTAAAGTATTATACTTTATCGTTCGTTGTTAATTCAACGGATCATCGTTAATTCGATGGGTAAAGTATTATACCTTGTCGTTCATTGTTAATTCAATGGATCATCGTTAATTCGATGGACAAAGTATTGCATTTTGACATTCATTGTGATAATTTGATCCCATAAATTATCGTAATTGCTGGATTGATTACTAACCCAGTTTTGTGTGCATTATTTATATTAGGTTAACAAGGCTAAATCATAGATTAGACTCTGACCATATTAAATCAGCAATGTGAGTCATTCTCTCTTTTTATCAAATCTATTTACAAAATCATGTTTATTTTCAAAGTTATAATTACGGGGATTAAGTCTTTGTAATCACCAAGTTACAGCCGGTATGTGGGGTTTTGTATACATTACTTGATAATCGTCACCATTGGGGCAGCCAATGGGGGATATGACCATAGTCACAGACACCATTGGACGAATGGGCCAATGGGTCGAGTGACAAATACCGTGGGTAGTTGGATTGATATCAGAAACATTGTAATCGCTCTTAATACTGTAAATTATAACAAATGTGTCATTTTAGTAAATAGAATGATTCACTCAGTATTTCCCGCTGACAAAACCTTTTTCAAACATGTTTCAGGTGATCTGTTGTAATTCAGGAAAAGTGCTGGGAAGCATTTCAAGCTTACTGATAGTGGCTCAATATAAAATAAATAAATACTTTTGTAATATCACGCTTTATAGTAAAAACATACTATTGTAAATTATCAGGGTTTTATCCCGAATTGTGAAATAAAATAATCGGGGAAAAAATTTTAGCTTTAAGCGATCCTGTTTCCGCTGTTAAACTCAATTAAATCAATACCGCAGTATTTCTGTCCCGCGGCTCCTGAAACGGGTCAAACCGGGTCGGGGGCCGTGACAGAAAAAGGTGGTATCAGAGCCACTGGGTTAAGCTGATACTCAAAATTTTTCCTGATTACAGCCACTGGGTTAAGCTGATACTCAAAATTTTTCCTGATTACAGCCACTGGGTTAAACTGATTAAGTATTTGGAAATACTTAATTTTTCCTGATTACTGTTATGTGATTATTTGTATTATTAACTGACTATTTGATTATTTATTAGTTACAGAATGGGTAAGAAAAAGCTGTCAAGCATTTATCTTAAATTAGAGAAATCATCTAATGAAAAAGGAAGTTCATCCCGAACCAAATCCTCAAGTCAGTCTGAAATTCCTGAAGAAGGAATATTCGTGCGTAAGGCACAATACGAGGAATCACTTTCTCCTCAAAGGAGGGAAATGATTATTAAGAAAAGTAAAGAGAAAATCCAAGAAAAGAGGATTAAACGGGAAACTCAGGAATTAATTGATAAATCACCTTGGGAAGATAAACTAGATGAGAAATGGGCAAATTTATATATGCTAGCTACAGTAGCAGAAAATATAAATCTTTAAAGATTAGCACCTATTCTCATAAATCTAGAAACCTTGTGTGATAAATAAAACTTGAAACCTGAGTATATCAGTTATCTTTGTAAAACAACTAGTACATTATATGTAATAAATTACAAAGTTTATTTGTAAATTTTAACTTAGTATTTTATGCATTTTGCATATATGCTACATCAGCATGAGTGAGATAACCGAAGATTTCCAGAATCTTAATCTTTATCCCGTAACTGTTGAAGCTTCCAAAGAATATATTAGCTACTATCCCGATGTTGAACAACCAGTAGAATTCAAGGTTCCACCCCTGAGCAAGCCTAAACAGAAGAAAAGAACTTATGTAGGATGGAGGAAAATCCGTAAGAAGAAGCCAGCTAAGAAACTGCCCAAAATAAATAATCCATTGAAAAAGGGAAAAGAAGTTATCATCGGAGAGAGTCCTAAACCACAAGAAATAGAAACTGGAGACAAAAAGAAGGATAAGGAGATAGAAGTCCAAATGGAGGAAATTACTAAAGAAGTAATAATGGAAGTTGGGCAAGGGTCTATACCAGCTCAGAGAGAAATCGGAGAGAGTTCCAATCCAACCCAGGAAAGAACTTTTCAGGATGAAATAGATTTTCTGTTGGAAAACTGTGAGACAATTCAACCTGTCCAGACAAATCTTTTTACCTATCCTATTGAAAACCAATTCCCTATGAATTGGGAACCAGCAGCAATTCCCAATCCAATAGTTCATTCCCAACCCATAGGAATGGACGAATGGTGGACAAACGATTGGCAATTTCAAAATATTGTCAACGATCCTTACACTTTTCTTCCACAATTCGATCCAGAACCATTACCTAATCCACCCATGAGTACTGAAAATATGGCCGAACTTCGCCACTTTGGCGAAGAGTTGTTTGATATGGGAAATAGAATGAGGGAGATAGGTGGACAGATTGCGTGGAAGTATGACGAGAGAGAAATGCGTTTTTAACAGCAAGTAACGAAAGTTAGAATGATGATAAAATGGTAGTTGTAAAATAGTACTAATAAAGTTTGTCTGTAAATACCCAATAAAACTTTGTATGATATCTGTGAGTAATGATGCATAATAGATATATAAATAAAATCGAGAAATCGATTGTTTTGACTATATCAGTATTATAAAATTTTCTGATTATTTGTATATAATTATTATTTGTCAGTTACTAATAAAATTTATATATATACATTATCAGATGGCAAACAGTAATGATGAACCTATTAATGAAGTTAATCATTCTGAACAACATTCAAGAGATCAATATATGACTCGGCAAGATATCGAAAACATTGTTGCTCAAGGGATAGCCAATGCTATTCCAGCATTCGTCGCTGCTATAAAGAATCCACCCGAACCACAACAAATTGTTCCGAGCAAACAGATTACTGAAGATAACTTCAGTAATAGTGTAAATGGAGGCAATAAGCATGATAATCATAAACCACATCAAGCTCCATTACCCAAGAAAATGAAAACTGCAACGCCTGGTTGCACTTTCAAAGAATTCATTGCTTGTAAACCCACTGAATTTGCAGGCAATGAAGGAGCAACTGCATCACTGCGTTGGTTAGAGAAAACCGAAGCAGTTATTGCAATAAGTAAATGTGGTAAAGATGATCAAGTCATGTATTCATCCAATCTGTTCAAAGAAGGAGCACTCGAGTGGTGGAATACTGTGTTACAATCAAAAGGAAGAGCAGTAGCTTATGCTATGACTTGGGAAGAATTTAAGGGTTTGGTGGAAAGAAAATTCTGTCCTGAGTATGAGAAAGAACAGATGGCGAATAAATTTCTAAATCATCGGATGATGAGTGTGGACTGTCGCGGTTATACCTCGACATTCTTCGAATATGCTAGAGTGGTACCAACATTGGCTTCGCCAGAACCGGTACTTATTTCTCGCTATATTTGGGGGCTAATTAGCGAAATCCGCAATATTGTTAAAGCTGCGAGACCTCGCACTATTGATGATGCGGTAGAATTAGCCAACACTCTGACCGATGAATTGGTACGTACAAGAGACGAAGATAGGAAGAAGGCAATAGCTCAGAAAATTACCCAAGGATTTCGTGTGGGTAATAATAACAACTTCAAGAGAAAAGGAACAGGGCAATCTCAAGGTCCGTCATTCTGCAGGAAATGCAAAAAGAAGCATTATGGAAGATATCACTTGCAATTTTTGCAAAACTGTAGGACATCGTGAAGAGAACTGCAAAAAGAAAACAGTAATCTGTTTTAATTGTGGTGAAGCGGGGCATTACAAAACAGAATGTCCTAAATTGGTCAAACCAGTAGACAACAAACCTAAGGCGACCGAAGGAACTACTAAGAAGAATGCCAGGGCATTTCAGCTGACCACACAAGAAGCAGAACTTATTCCGGATGTGATAGCGGGTACGTTCCTAGTTCACAACGTCTATGCAAAAGTATTATTTGACTCTGGTGCAAACCAAAGTTTTATAAATACTTCATTCTGTCAAGCTCTTAGTTTACCTTTAACCAATATTAGGCAGATTTTTACTGTTGAAACCGCAGACGGAAATTCAGTTAAAATAGATAAAGTGTTGCAAGAAGGAAACATAGAACTTTTAGGACATAAATTCTCTGCAAGACTATTGCCGATGAATTTAGCTGAATTTGATATTGTATTAGGAATGGATTGGTTAGTAGCCAACCATGCTAGAATCCTTTGTGATCAGAATTCCATAGAAATTCAATCACCTTCCGGAGAAGTGATTAGGATTACAGGAGATAAACCACGGAAACCCATGAAGTTCATATCAGTAATGCAAGTTGCTAATTATGAACGAAAACAAGGAATAGTGTATATGATTTCAGTAATCATTAGCACTAAAGGAAAAGATCTTAAGGAAATACCAGTAGTATCAGAATATTCTGATATATTTCCAGAAGATTTACCAGGGTTACCTCCAGATAGGGAAGTAGAATTTAGGATTCATTTAATTCCAGGAACTACACCGATAGCCAAAGCACCTTATCGGTTAGCACCTACAGAAATGTTAGAATTGAAAAAGCAATTAGATGAATTACTAAGTAAAGGATTCATACAACCTAGCTCATCCCCTTGGGGAGCGCCAGTGTTGTTTGTGAAGAAAAAGGATGGTTCAATGAGAATGTGTATCGATTATAGGGAATTGAATAAGGTTACAATTAAGAATCGATATCCATTACCTAGAATTGATGATCTTTTTGATCAACTTCAGGGGGCTAGATATTTTTCTAAGATAGATTTACGCTCTGGATATCATCAATTGAAAGTACAAGAAGAAGACATACCTAAAACTGCTTTCAGGACTAGGTATGGTCATTACGAGTTTACAGTCATGCCATTCGGGTTAACGAATGCACCTGCAGCATTCATGGACATGATGAATAGGATCTGTAAACCGTATTTGGATAAATTTGTAATTGTTTTCATAGACGATATACTTATTTATTCCAAAAGTCAGACAGAGCATTGTGAACATCTTCATATACTCTTAACTTTGTTAAGAAAAGAAAAGTTGTACGCCAAATTCTCGAAGTGCGAATTTTGGCTAAAGGAAGTGCAATTTTTAGGACACATGGTGAATCATGAAGGTATTCATGTAGATCCTGCTAAGATAGAGGCAATTACTAAATGGAAGGTTCCACAAACAGCAATGGAAATTAGAAGTTTTATAGGTTTAGCTGGATACTATAGACGGTTTATTAAGGATTTTTCTAAAATAGCCGTACCATTAACTAAGTTAACCTGTAAAGCCACTAAGTTTGAATGGGGATCTAAACAGGAAGAAGCCTTTAGGATTTTGAAACATAAACTAACCAATGCACCAATCTTAGCCTTACCAGAAGGAACTGAAGATTTTGAGGTATATTGTGATGCTTCAAAATTAGGATATGGATGTGTGCTTATGCAACGCAAGAAGGTAATTGCGTATGCATCAAGGCAGTTGAAAAAGCACGAAGAGAATTATACAACTCATGATTTAGAATTAGGAGCCGTAATTTTTGCCCTTAAGATTTGGAGACATTATCTTTACGGAAGTAAATTTACTGTCTACACTGACCACAAAAGTTTAAAATACATATTTGGGCAAAAAGAGTTAAACATGAGACAAAGGAGATGGATGGAAATCTTAAGTGATTACGACTGTGATATTCAGTATCACGAAGGAAAGGCAAATGTAGTTGCAGATGCCTTAAGTCGTAAGTATTATGAGAAACAACGAAGGGTTCGTGCTCTCAGATTAAATCTACAAATAGATTTAATGGAACAATTGAAGAATGTTCAAACTACAGCAATCAAGGATAATGCTGAAGGAATGAAAGGACGAATCAAGGAATTAGAACAAGGAGCAGATGGAATTTGGAGATTCCATAAAAATAGAATCAGGGTACCTAAGCAGGAAGATTTAAGACCTAAGATTTTAGAAGAAGCTCATAAATCTAGGTACACTATGCACCCAGGAAACAATAAAATGTACCAAGATTTAAGGAAGAATTTCTGGTGGATAGGAATGAAAAGAGACATAGCCAGTTATGTTTCTAAATGTCTTACTTGTTCACAAGTTAAGGCAGAAC
>JARYGA010024478.1:0-19543 GCA_030545235.1 Helianthus tuberosus | reverse complement strand
GGATTCTTCTCTGAGGTGGTTATCTCTATAATCTTTTGCTGAATGAGATGGATAAATATTCAAGAAAAAGAGACTGATGACAGTGATATGTCATCATGTGAGCTTTGTTTTTTATGAATATATGCATGGCATTAAGGGATCAACATAGGTGTAAAATGCTATTTTAGACTCCATTATTATAAATAGCATTCAAGCAATAGTTGATCTTTAATGACATGCTACCAAACAAGAATATCATACCAAAAAACAGGATGCCACTAACAAACTTCGTCAAAAAAAGACGGCGTTTATGTAGGAAAGTTGGCATCTAGCTAAGGTATTCAAAGGTTCAAAACGCCAAAACAAATTCAAGAAGAAGAGGCTGATGACAGTGAAAATTTGGATGAGAATTTAGATTACCATTTTTATTTTTTTTCTTTTTCATTTTCTATTGTTTTGTTATATAATCATCTATTGTTTATTATCTAATTCTCTACTAATAAAATACATTATTATATAAAAGGCCAAAAACTACAAACACCAAAATACTAATAGTATGAAATTGTGAGAATGGGTGCTGGCAAAGCACCTTGTCAGTGTATTAAACGCCAAAAAAATTGACTAAACGCCATAAAAAACATTTGGTCTTGTTGTAATCTTATGAAAATATTAATGACTCGTAGCGAATTATTATACAACACCACAAAACGCCAAAAAAATTGACCAGGGAAACGATATAACGCCAAAAAAATTATCTATGTGACAAAAAACATATAATTCAACGTGACAGGTCTAAGAAAAAATAAAACCCCAATTAGTTAATGAATATAATTAACGCCAAAATAACCTTAGGCGCCAAAAATGAAGCAGCATGTTACGCAAAATATAACAACTCTCAAAATATTTCTGACACCCCTAATATATTTAAAGTATCCCTACACGTCTTAAAATACATCCCGTATACGATATTTAGCCCTAAATACCTTTATATAATTAAAAATAAAATAAAAATCAATTTTATTAGTCTCTCGCGGGACGCGAAGACTTGTTCTTCATCCTACGCGGGCCGCGAGCGAGAGGACAAGAGGCACGCCCCGGAAGCTGTCACGTGTCAACACGTGGCGAAGCTAGAATGGTGATCGGACCACGCTAGGCCCTACGGACCCTATGTCGCGGGCCGCGTAAGACCACCCCTAGGTCTACGCGGGGCGCGAGAGACTGGCGGATCACAACTATAAATAGAGGCCATCATCTTTCATTTCCAATCGTTCACAACTTTCTTTCTCTCTCAATTTTCTATATAGTATACACTATACCTGGGCATTATACCCCCCTAAATAACGAAGTTCTGCCTCTTTGTAAGTATCATAACCCCCGGTTACGTATTAGATACGCTGCCCGATTGATTTAGAGTTCCGTAACAGCTGTCGTGGTTCTGCCCAACGTAGTCGTTGGAATGCCGTCTCGGGGAGGGTAATACTAATGTAAATATTGGGTTATTATACTAACGCGTGTGCATTTGTGTAATTAATAGATAATCACCAGGAAATCCTTAAGGAAAACTCTAAGACAGCAATGTGAGTAATCTCCTTTTTGCAAACTGTTTTTACAAAACCTCAATTAATTTATAATATATTAAACAGTGATTGAGTATTTGTATTCTACCATTATTGTCGGTAAGTTGGGGTTTTGTATACAAAATTTGTTACTACATTGTGAGTAGTAACATGACCACAAGTCGGGTTGACAGTACCATGGGTGGTAATTAAAGTAGATGTAAACAAATGTAATTGCGCGACCGCCCTCAATACTGTACAATGGTTTTACTTAACTTGATTAAACTGGAATTCACTCACCATTATTTCCCACTGACAAAATGTTTTTAAACGCGTTTCAGGTAACAAAATGTGAAAGCCAAATAGAGGCCAGCTGGACAGCACTGAAGGCTTGGAAAAGTGGCTATAAAAGTTACCTAAAATAAAAAGATGCTTTACTTAAATAAAATAGGGTTTATCCCTATAAAAATGTGTGTATTTGAAACTTGGGATTTTCCCATAAGTTTAATATTATAAAAGCTTGGTATTTTACTCTGATAAAATATTTCCTAACTACGGCCATGATGTGAATTCCGCTGCCAAAATGATAAACACCGATACCACCAAAAATGGCCGCGGCCGCCCGTTCCCGGGTACTTAGGGGACGGGGGTTGCGACAGAAGGTGGTATCAGAGCTAAGCCACTGATTCAGCCACAGAAGTGTTCTTCTAACACCAAAATATTATTCACCATGTTAGGAAATTTTTACGGAACTACGTGCACATCTGTATATTATTGTTATGTGTTATTTGACAATTTGTTAGTTACAGTATGAGTGACCAAGGACCTTCAGACGCCTACCGTCAGTTGTCCAACTCACCTAGGGACGAAGGTACCTCTTCACAGGCATCCCTCTCAGGGTATTCGGCTGACAATGAAGATGGGATATTCGTGTTCAAGGCCCAATCTGAAGAGCCATTCCCTCCCAAGAATAGAGGATGGTTCAGCAGATGAGTGCATGAACGTAGAAAAAGGATGAAAAAGTTACAACAACTGCGTGCTTTAGCAGCCGTTAAGAGAAAAACAGATGCTCACACCCAGGATATGCTCAATAGGAGTCAAGCAAATTTCCATATCTTAGCAACTACAGCTGCAGGCCCTAATTTAGAGCAACTCATAGCACCCTAGCCCTTACCACTGTTTCCCACACAGCCAATGGAAATTGAAGCCAACCAAGAAAACCAAATCCCAATGCCTGATTTTGACCCCACTGAGATACCTAGAGTACCAACACCCAATCCCTTAGACCCAGACTATGACCCGTGGTTTGATGACTATAGGGATTACCAGCAACGCTACCCAATACCAGAAGATGAACCCATGCCAAACCTAGCAGCCTACCCAGATTTGGACCCCCTAGATCCCTACTATGATAATGACCAATACATCAGGGAAATTCTAGAAAATCCTTATCCTTACCAAGAACCCATGCCCTAGTTCCCAAACCCAGTACCAGCTCCTGCACCCCCAATGAGTGCAGAGAATGTGCAAGAACTCCGAACCTTTGGTGAGGAGATTCTAGAAAGTAGTGAGAGGATGAGGCGGATAGGAGAACGACTCGTCTAGAAGAATGACGAGCGTAATATGGAGTTCTGGATGAACCCATACCAGTAATAGTAATAATAATAATACTATAATGATAATAATATATAATATGTGTGTATGTTTGAAAAAAAAAATATATATATATATATATATGTATATAATGTAAGTATTTATAGAAAACCCACTTTTATTTAGAAAACTTGGGAAACTCTAACCTCCTGATTTAAAAAAAAAATTTACACATGTTATATACATGTTTTTAAGGGTTTTGGGCAAAAAAAAATAAAAAAAGCGCCGAGTAGATATTAAAAAAAAATAAACAAGTTTTGGTGTAACACATGTTACAAATATGTCAGATGAATGTAACACATGTTACACCAAAACTTGTTTATTTTTTTTTTAAATATCTACTCGGCGCTTTTTTGATTTTTTTTTTTTTTGCCCAAAACCCTTAAAAACATGTATATAACATGTATAAATTTTTTCAAAAAAAAAACATCGGGAGCTTTGAGTTTCCCGGGTTTTCTAAATTATAGTGGGTTTTGTATACATCCTTCCCCTATGTATGTATATATATATATATATATATATATATATATATATATATATATATATATATATATATATATATCTAGACAATAGCTATAGATGTCTAATAGTATTGGGTTTTCAATTCCAGTTATATTGTAACATATATGGATGCATAAAATAAAATAGAGTAAGTCGCAATGCTCGACGATTTTGATCAATATGTTTGCTATGGGATTGCTTACATTAATTACTATCTTGTGATATTAATATGTGGAAAATGTTTAAAATTCAGATGGACAGTGAAGTGAACCAGGAAAACCAGAATAACGATAACCAGAATAACAATAATAATGGAAACCAAGTGGATAACAGTGCTATCCAACACATAGTAGCACAAGGAATTATAGATGCAATGCTATATATTATCCAAACAGTTAAGGAAGCTGATAATAAAAGTAATAATGGCAGTAAATGACCTACTGAACCTGAAAACAGCGTAAACAATGGACCCATACTTCAAGTGCCCATTCCCAAAAGAAGAAGAACCATGTCTTATGGTTGTTCTTATAAAGAATTCTGGTCTTGTAAACTAATGGAATTCTCGGGCAATGAAGGGGCCGTTACAGCTCTATGCTGGATAGAAAAGACTGAGGCAGTCTTAAAAATAAGCAAGTGCGCGGAAGAGGATAAGATAATGTTTGCTTCCAATCTGTTTAAGAACTCAGCTTTATAATGGTGGAACACTATCCTCCAATCTAGGGGAAGTGACAGGATTTACAATATGGAATGGGAGGAATTTAAGAACATGGTGGAAAGGAAATTCTCTCCTCCTAATGAAAAGGAACTGTTAGGATCTGAGTTTGGTTTTGATTGTATTTTATGTTTGAATTAAGATGAAGATGGATGAGTTTTGCAGCGGAATTAAGATGGAAACAAACTTTGCACACAATCAAACTAGAGAATTGCTTTAATCACACATTTTTCACAAAGAACCGAAAGATTGAATTTATTTCAATAACTATTACAATGCAATGTATGAATACAAACTCCCCCTCAGCCTGAGCTCACAGTGTTTGTTCGTGAAGGAAGAAGATTTTGCAAAGAGCTAATAGAACAGTTAGAGCACTGTTCTATTTATAGGCACGAGCAAACCACTGAAGCATCTAAGCTGACGTCACCATGAAAGTGACATCTAACCTCCTAACAAACTCTAACATCTGATCTATACAACCTCTGCTTTGCTAACTACTGTTATTACATTTCATTACATTAAGACATCTAAACTACTGTGGCATCCTTCCACTAATGTGAACCCAGCAGTACTTGTTCGGATCAGCAGAGCTTGACTCAAGGCAGTAGATTGAACAGCAGAGCTTTAGTCTTCCATTAGGCTTTTACTTGATCAGCAGTTTGTAGGTCAGCAGTTTGTACGATCAGTAGATAGGAAGTCAGCAGATGTTGAAACCACTTTCAAGGGGAGAGACTTATATGCATAACATTTGCTTATTCTGGATCCACTACTCTGATCCAGTTTTGGCTTTAATTATCTGTTCCTTTGGTAGGGTTCAATCCCAACAATCTCCCCCTGGAACAGATAATGCCAAAACCCTTCATTATTGTGGAACTTTATTGCCTCATCAACAGTTCCATTATCTGACCTTTAAGTTGTAACTCAAACTCTAGGGCATCTGTGTCATCTTCATCCCTACCAAGTGGAAGATCAAGGAGATCCTGCATATCTTCAAGACTTAGGCCAAGTGCTTGTTCACTTGTTATTTTCTTCACTTCTCCACTAGACCTGAACATAGTCAATACATGGGTCTGTTTGTCAGTTTTCCACTTTAGTACTTTTGAGCCTGGTGGGTTTCTTGGGAGATTTTTATTGGATGAGGTGTTTGGAGATGCAGGCCTATTCATGACTGTCTGAGCAGTACTTGCAGGTTGATTCAGGCCAAGAGTATCAGCTATCATCTGCTTAATGCCTTCTTTTACAAGCTCATCTCCTGCCATTAGCTCTGCCACTGTTTCAGTATCCAACCGTTTTTGTGGCCTTCTTTTAAAGATGGATACACCAGCTAGAGCAGTGGCTCTCCTGATTTGCAGTTTTGATGGTCTCTTTGAAACCTCTGCTTCAAGATAGTCAGGCTTTTGTGGAGCAGTTGGATCTGTCTTTCTTAATTTCTCCAAGCTTTTGTAGGTAGCCCTGACTCTATCTTCTTTCCATCTCAATACTTGTTTCAAAGACCCATAATCAGCAGCAGCTAATTCCTCTTTCATTCTCCTCAGCTCTACCTTTTTATCAGGTACATTCTTTTTGAACTTAGCCCAATCTGGAGGAGTATGTTTCACTTTATTCTTGATCATGTCTTGAATCCTGGCTGCTTCACTTTCCAGCTCAGGAATGGTCCAATCCTTATACATGTATTTTTCTCCTTTGTATTTATTGTGGGCCATGATGTTTTCAACATAATCTTTTCTCAGGGATTCATCTGCCTTTTCTGATACTTGCTGGCACACATTCTTTGCAAATTGTTCCAAAGATCTGACTTGTGTGAGCAAGTATTGATAGTTCTGCTGAATTTCTCTATCAGATTTCCCTTGTGAATTTCTTTTTGAGATATCCTCTGCTTGTTTAGCTTTGACTTTCAGATATTCTTCAATATTATTTGGCCTTGGATATCCTTCAACAGGTGGCAAACTCCTTTTAGCAGGATCATCCTCATAGTAAAAAGGTTTTATTTCTTCTCTGACTGCTATGAGTTCAAGAGGAAATTTAACACCTGCAGGAGCTAAGGGCTTTTGAATTTGAGCTGATGAGAGAGGAATAGGTTTGGGTATTGTAACAAGTGATAGAGATTTTGAAGATGTTCGTGGTGGTGATGGTGAATCATCATCTGGTATGAAAATCCTTCTCCTTTTTATTTTAGGAGAGGCAGATGATGTTTTGGGTGGATCTGTGGTGGTGATTTGAGTGGCAGTGATTTGTGATTGACTAACAGCTGTTGAAACAACTGGTGTTTCAACCACTGTTGTCATTACAACCTATGTTGTAACATCTGCTGTCTTCTGCTTTTTGGCAGGAGGCGATGGTGGTGATGTTGTTTTTAGTGGTGATGATGGTGGTGGTAAGACAGTGGTTGTGGTGTATGTTGAAGTGGTGTGTGTTGAAATGATAACAGATGTTGAAACCTCTGAAGTACCAGCAGTAGTTGATACAGCAGGAGTTACAACAACTGTTTGGGTGGAGGTTTGATGTTGGGGGCTTTTGGATGGTGGTTTTGGAGTATGCTTTGTGAGTCTGGATGGTGTGGACTTGGGTTCCCTCACTTTTCTAGTGGGATATCTTTTTGGCTTAGGATTTTTAACATCCTTTGGCTCAGAAAAACCCTGCGCATTCAGCTCCATGTAAGCTCTTTTCTCCTCATTCCACCTTGACATATCCTTTGCCTCTCTGTCCCTTTTTACACTTGCTATAGCTTCATCAAGTGCATTTTGGGTAACATCAACCTTTTTGCTACCATCTGGCAAAGGTATCTGCTTGGTCATATTCTCCATTTCTGGTTCTATGTAGAGACCATCATCTACTCCCTTTTTCTTCCATTCTTTAATTTTCCCCCCTTTTTGGCATTATCTGGGGGTAATTGATCAATGAAGAGAACAGTTGGAGGAGCAGTGCCAGTGGTTTTCAATATGTGGGCCTTGAGTGCCTTGATGTCTGCTTGTGTGTTCTTGAACCTAGACTCCATTGTGTTTCTCAGCTCTTGTACATGTATTGCATGTGTTGCTGATCAGCCATTTGTTTTTGGAGAAAAGGTTGAAATAGATTCCAGAGCTCATTTGCAGCAGGTGCTTGTGGTGGAGCAGGTGCTTGAGGTGGAACAACAATGGATTGCATCTTTTGTACTATCAACAACTGTTGTAGCATGTCTTTGATATCTGCAACAGCTGTATCTAGTTTGTCAACTCGTTCAGTCAAATCCAGATATTTTAAACCATCACCCAATTTAATGGGATCATCTGATTTCCCACTAGCAGTGGTTTTATCAGTGGTTGAGGTAGGGAGTGTACGACAAACATTAACCACTGATGCCCCTTTTTCTTGGTACTGGGGTCTTCTTCCTTCAACACTTGACAATCTTTTGATGTTGCCAGTGGTCAAAACGAATCCACTGGTAGATGTCAGAGGTGCTATGGAAGGAATTGCCTCCAAGGAAGTCTTATTGATGTAACCATTGTCCAAATGTAAACCAGTGGGTTCAACACTTGTAGTGGCTGCTTCACTTGGACTACCACCAAGATTTACTTGTAACTCAAGGGGTGTAACCTCCTCAGGCCTTGTTGGTGGGTTAACTATGATTGATGCATCAGACCCAGTCATTTGTTGAAGTATATTCTCATTGATAGGTGATTGAGAAGGACTGGTTTGTGCCTAGTTCAAATCAATAGCATCCAACAAAAGTTTAGTTGGTGGGGGAATTGTGGAGGTGAGGTTTGGTGTAAGAAGAGAATTTGCCCCGGGCATTGAGCTGTGGATGATGGAAACAAGTGATTCCAGAGCATCATATTGTGGTGTCCCAATATGTACAACCTGTTCTTTTTTAGAAGAAGCAGGAGGAGTTTCGGTTATGGGTTGAGATATTTGTACCAACTGCTGTGAGGAAGTAGCAGCAGTGGTTTCTTATGACTTTTGTGTTGTCACTGGCATTAGCTATGGTATCTCATCCTCCAGAGTTGCCTTTTTAATGGGTTTGGGGGGTTTTTGAGTTTTCTTTTGATTTGGCTTTTTGGTGAGTTTAGGTGTGGGTTTCAAAGCAGTTGTTTTGCCACTTTGATCACCTTGAGCAGGGGGCTCAGAAGCAGATACCTGAGGAGCAGTGGTAGCTGCTAAATTCTGCTCAGGCACCTCTGCTTGTGTTTTGCAAGGTGTTGACATTCTTGTAAAAGTTTCAGCAGTTAAGCTGTGCATTTGAAGAGATTCACCTTGTTTTATTGCAGAAGGATCATTCTTACCAAGTTTCTTTTCAAAATAATAACTTAGAAATCTTGGAAATAGTAAGAATGCCTTTGTTTCAACATTTTTAACAAGATCATTAAAAATTTCCCGAGAATAATTAAAGTTTTCTCCTTGAAGAATAGCAAATCCCAGGTTTTGAATTTTTAATGGTATTTTATTGAAAGCAGTTGTTTTGTTTGACACACACATTAGGTGGGTATGAAATAAAAATCTTGTTGCAGAAGGGAAGAAACCTTTTTGTAAGGTGTCCTTTTTTACTTCTGCATTATACCCTCTTTCCAGAAAATCATTTTTTAACTCGTTTTTGGGAAAAGAAGTTTTACCTTCCTGATCGTCGAGTTGAAAGACCTCCGAGATGGATTGTGGTGTAATCTTGACAGCTTTACCCTTTAGAGAAGAGTTAATGGCTATGACAGTTTCACCTTGTTTGTCAAGGGTTACATTCTTCCAGAACTCTCTTTGGGTCGCCAAGTAAATTGGTGCATCTGCTGTTAACAAAGTTTTATACTTTGATGCAGACATGATATCAATGATGGAGTCGAAAATATCAGTGGTGTCGGGTTTTGTGAGAAGACACAGAAGGTTGTGAGGCGGTTTGTGTGGAATTTCAGTGGGTTTTGCCTTTTGAGAGGCTTCTTTTGATGATGATTTGGAAGTGGGTTTTGCAGATGACTTCGATTTGTCATTTTGGAGATGATGATGATCGAAGAAGGTTGTGAAGGAATTTGAAGAAAAACTGCTTTGAGAAGAGAATTTTTAAGAATTCAATTCGACAGTAAAACCCTGTTTGGGGTTTTGAAAGGGGTTTTATAGAGAAAAAGTGAATGCTGACGTGGCAGCGGTTACAAAAGGTCTGACCACTATGTACTGCCCACATGCCAACCCCTGATGAAATGAAGGACAATACTTTTATGAAAGTTACTGATGAAGACAGTGGTTACAACGGTAACAAATGGAAGCAATGGGTGATTTTCACTATCAGTGGATAGCATATCAGTGGATAAGACACTGCTTTTGAACAACAGTGTTTATCAAGGAAATGAGAGAACAGGGGTTGACTTTCAGCAGTGGACAAACTTTGAAGTAGAGCAGACTTTTGAACAAGCAGTGGTTAAGGCAGACTTTTAAGGATTTTAATGAAAACTTCCTTTTTAGCTATTTTTAAGGATGGATTTTTGATTTTCTGAAAACATTTTAATGCTTTTATCCATAGAAAAACAAGATTTTGCTTGTTATTCCATGTTTAGCATGCCAATCCTAGAGACCAAGCTTTCAAAGGTAGATGTATCTAATGCTTTTGTGAGCACATCTGCCAGCTGGTCTTTAGTTGGAACATGATGCAGAGAAATCAAACCTTTTTCATAGCAATCCCTCACAAAGTGATGTCTGATGTCGATGTGCTTGGTGGTTGAATGGGAAACTGGATTTTTGATGATATTTTCTACTGCCTGGATATCCAACATGAGTGGTGTCTTTAAGGCAGTGATACCAAAATCCAGCAACTGATTTTGAAGCCACATGAGTTGGGCTGTACAGCTTGCAGCAGCAATGTATTCAGCTTCAGCAGTGGATGTTGAAATTACTGCTTGCTTTTTGCTTTGCCAAGAGACCAAACAATTGCCTAGAAACTGGCACCCTCCTGAAGTGGACTTCCTTGTGGTGTTACATCCAGCAAAATCACTGTCTGAAAAGCCTGAAAGCTTGATATTCCCATTAGCTGGATACCAGATACCAAGTGTGGGAGCACCTTTTATGCATCTGAATATCCTTTTTACAGCAATGAGATTTGATTTTCTGGGAGCTGATTGACTTCTTGCACAGACACATGTTGCAAACATGATGTCTGGTCTAGATGCAGTTAGGTACAGTAAAGACCCAATCATGCGTCTATAAAGTGTTTGATCAATTAGCTCATCCTTTTCATCAGACATGGCAAGCTTATTTGTTGCCATGGGTGTGCTGCATGGTTTACAATCATTCATATCAAATTTATTTATGAGTTCTTTAGCATATTTGCTTTGATGAATGAAAGTTCCATTTTGCATTTGCTGAACTTGGAGACCAAGAAAGCATTGCAGCTCACCCATTGCACTCATTTCAAACTCAGCTGTCATGAGTTCCCTAAACTCTTCACACATTTTATTACATGTGCTTCCAAAAATAATGTCATCCACATAAATTTGGACAATCATTAAATCCTTTCCTCTCCATTTTAGAAACAGTGTTTTATCAATGGTACCTCTTTTGAAACCATTTGAGAGTAAAAAGGTGGAAAGAGTTTCATAACAGGCCCTAGGTGCTTGTTTCAGGCCATACAAGGCTTTGTTTAGCCTGTAGACATGATCTGGATAAAATGGATCCTCAAAACCTGGAGGTTGACAGACATACACCTCTTCTTGAATTGTACCATAGAGGAAAGCACTTTTGATATCCATTTGGAACACCTTCATGTTGTGGTTGACAGCAAAGGCCAGGAACAGTCTTATACCTTCCAATCTTGCTACAGGGGCAAATGTTTCATCATAATCAATCCCCTCTTCCTGTCTGTAACCTTGAACCACAAGCCTGGCTTTATTCTTGACAACAATGCCCCTTTCATCAGTTTTGTTTTTGAAGACCGACTTTGTGCCGATGGGGTTGACATCTTTTGGCAGTGGTACAAGTTCCCATACTTGTTGCCTTTTAAACTGTTGGAGCTCTTCTTGCATGGCTTCTACCCAGCTGTTGTCTTTCAGTGCCTCTTGGTACTTGACTGGCTGATGGAGTGATAGAAAACCAGCAAAAAGACAAATGTTTTGGGTTTGGCTTCTTGTGAGCACCCCTTCATTGATGTTGCCAATGATTTGATCAGGTGGATGAGATCTCAAGAAGATTAAATCTCCTTGGTATGGTATGATGGCATTTTTTGGTGAAGGCTGCAAATGTGTATCATCTGAGCTAACCACTGCTGGTGACTTTGATGATCCAGTAGTGGCTTCAAAAGGTGGTGGAATAGGAGGTAATGGTGTGGACACATGCTGACTTTTATCCACTGTTTGGGGACTTTTGTCAGCAGTGTTTGATGATGTGGAAGCAGTGGTTGATGGACTACTTTGGTCAACAACTGTTGAGGTAGCAGTGGTTGAGCTTTGACAGCTGTTTTGTACAACTGATGCTTTTCCCATTGTGGCAGACTTTTGTTGAGGAATGATGATCTCATACCCATAGACTGGTGATGAATCCTCTGATGGACCTGCACTGTTAGTCTTGACAGCAGTGTTTTCAAAAGTGAATTTATCAAGATCAAACAAATCTGCAGGATTTGCTGGGATTTTCAATGATGAAAGTTCATTGAACTTTACATTCAAGGTCTCCTCCACTGCTTTGGCCCGTGTATTAAACACTTTGTAGGCCTTGGCAGTGGTTGAGTATCCCACGTGATAACCACAATCTACTTTGGCTGCAAATTTTGAGATGGAATCTTTTAAATTCAAAATAAAGCATGGGCAGCCAAATACTTTGAAATATGAGATCAGTGGTTTGATTTTATACAGAAATTCATAAGTAGTGTTTTTGTGCCTGGGGTTTATTAAAACTCTGTTTTGGACATAGCAAGCAGTGTTTACTGCCTCTGCCCAAAAAGTTAATGGCAAACCTGAATCAACAAGCATGGTTCTGGCAGCCTCAATCAAAGTTCTGTTTTTTCTTTCAACTACCCCATTTTGCTCTGGTGTTCTAGGGATGCTGTACTGCCTTACAATCCCTTTCTTGACACAGAAGGTATCCAACTCCTTATTTTTGAATTATGTGCCATTGTCACTCCTGAAGACTTTTACTGGAAGATCAAATTGCTTTTCAACCTGTGTCACAACGTCTTGCAAAATGTCTGCAGTCTCATCTTTTGAGTGTAAAAAGAAAGTCCATGTAAACCTAGAGAAGTCATCAATAATAACCAAACAATATCTCTTCTTTTTGAGACTCATGACTTGAACTGGGCCAAACAAATCCATGTGCAGCATTTGCAAACACTGGGTTGTTTTGGACTCTTCAATGGACTTAAAGGAGCTTTTATGCTGTTTTCCTTTTAAACAGGAAACACAATGCTCAGGACATGAAAACAGTTTTTGTGGCAAACCTCTTACAAGGCCATTTTTTGAAATTTCAGTGATTGTCTTGAGATTTGTGTGCCCCAGTCTCCTGTGCCAAAGTTCTGTCTCTTTGTTAGAGGCAGCTGAGAACAGACAGGCATTAGCTCTGGGACACTCTTTTGACATATCAACAGCAACAAGTTTTGTTTTTCCAGTTTTTATTATTGCTTCAATCTTTTCAACCATTTCTGGACCAACAATCCTACAACACTCCTTTGTGAAGAATGACCCATACCCCTTATCACTCATTTGTGAAACACTCAGGAGGTTGAATTTCAGATTGTCTATCAGATTGACATTTTAAAATTTTACATTTCCAGACTGCACTGTACCAGACCCCAGAACTTTCCCTTTACTATTATTCCCAAAGGATATATCACCCCCTCCATGAATTTTGAAATCTTTGAGTAGGGCTTTACATCCTGTCATGTGCCTGGAGCCTCCACTATCTACATACCAAAGGCTATCTAAGCATGCAGAAGCTCCCTGCACATGAAGTAAAAGGATTAGTTCATTAGGGTTTCCAAAGCCAATAAGGCTTTGGATGAGGTCTCAATAGTGTTTGGGATGGATGCAGATTGATGGACAGTGGTTAGGTCAGGGGTTTGGACAATTTTAGGACTGTTTCTTTCTAACCACTGTTGTGAGTTTTGCCCAATCACTTGTTGGTACCCAAAAGGATGTCTGTTCACTCTGGGTTTAGAGGGCCTTTTGTAGGTCTCATAAACGCGTGGAATCCTTTGGTAAGATGATTGTTCCTTGCCTTTTCTGAACTGGTTGGCAGGGGGTGCATCAGTAACCTGAACATCTCTTTTGACAGATGTTTGGTTCAGCTGTTTTGTGACAGCTGTTTGAACTGGCACAAACAGTAGTTGGTTCTTGGTGAATTTGACAGATGATGTTGATGGACTCAAGGATGTTTTAGCTGTGTACTCATTCTTTTTCACATCAAAGTTTTTGAGATACACACATGCTTGAGTTTTGTGGTTTGTTTTACCACAGATGGTGCAGCTTTCAGCAGGAACAATGCACTCGTTTTGTTTAGATCATATGCTTTTAGATGAAAAACAGTCTTTTGTTAGATGGTTTCTCTTTTCACAAAATTCACAAAACAAGTTATTGATCTTTTCTCTCTTCTTTCTCTTTTCAGACTCCTTTGCAACAGAGTTTTTAACCTCTGTTGGGATGTCCTTAAGAGGAATGACTTTTGCTTTTGGAGCTTTAACACCATCAGTGGTTGTAAAGTCCATGGGATTGAAATTTTCAAGAATGTCACACTCATCAGACCATGTGGGTTTAAACTGGTATTTCTCAATCTCCTCAAAAGTAGAGGATCCCACTGGTCTATCAAGTGTGATTTGTTACCAAGTTTATCAGTGATTTTCACTTCTTGGCCATTCTTGTTTGTGGGAATGAATTCTGTGGTTACATCAGTGGTTTGAACAGATTTTTCAAAAGCAGTGTTTTCATCATCATGTTTTCTATAACCAACACCAAATTTCACATTGCTTTTAATCTGTTTTTCAAGCATTACCTCATATCCTTTGCAGGATTCCACCCATTTCTCACATGTGATTTCGGTGGACTCTAACTCCTTTTTGCAAACTTGGTATTTTTCTACCATAGTTTGGAGTTGAGTTTTGGTTATGCTTTGCTCTTCTTTAAGACTGCTGATCTCTTTATCCTTTTCAGCCAATTTGTTTCTAAGCTCTTTTAATGGCTTTTCAAATTTGACTTCATCAGTTAAAATTTTATCCTTAAGGTTTTCATTTACCTATTTGATGATAGCAAATGCAATAATGCACTTGTCTAAACATAGTTTTTCAAGAACTTGAGGTGATACCTTGGCAGCAGCCATCATGGCACAATCACATTGATGATTTTCTTCATCGTCAGCTCTTACTTCTTTCTCACCTGCTCTCTTTTCTTCCTCTTCTTCCTTGTCTTCTTTGGACCAGGGGTCTGTCAGTGGTTCAATCAGGGTTTTTGAATTTTCTCCCAGCAGCAGTTCACCAGCAACTGCAGTAACCACTGCTTCAATCACCTCATCCATTGTTTCAGTACTTAGCTGTTCACCTTCAGTTCCTACCCCCTCTGGTATTGACTCTAATGCCATCAAACAAAATTCATCATTAGAAGGTTCATTAAAAACATAGAGTGCAAAATTTTCATCACCAAGCTCATTAGGCATGCTGCTCCAGTCAACAAAGCCTTGAGTGAAGAAGCTTTGCTGATCTGGTTGTACCACTGCTGGAGCAGCTGTTTGAGGTGCAACAGGTTGCACTTGTGCCTGAGGGACAGGGGTTTAAACATACTGAATTTGTGGAACAGTGGTTTGGACATAATGCACAGGCACAGGGGTTGCAGCATAGTGAGCAGTGTTAACATGGGCTGCAGGGGTATATTGGGTATAGTGAACAGTGCTTTGATTTTGTGGTCTAGGGTTTGAGCTGGGATGAGTGATTATAGAACCAGTAGTTTGACTCCTGCATTCCCTAGCAAAATGACCTAGCCTATTGCTCTTGTAACACTTGATTTTTTTATTTATCCAACCCCACCCTTAAATTCCCATGTAACCCTGGGAATTTTCTCCATGTTCTTTTGTAGAATTTGCTTGTTCTTACACTAAGCAAAGCCAATTGATGCAAAATGTCCATCTCTTCTAAGTCAGTGGGATCAAAGTGTTGCAAATCATTGAGTTCAAAGCACAAATTATCTGACATCTGGTTTTCACAATTTGCAGTAAAAGCATAATTTGCAGAGTGAGGATCAGGGTTGTTAAAATTTCCACAAGCAGTTATATCAATGAAGTGATCATAACCCTGATCCTTACCACTACTACCAGATTCTTCCTGACCAAAAAGAGTTGTGCTACCGAATGAATAATCATCATCAACTTTACCCAACTCTTGCAACTTCTTTTTCTGGTTCAACTCCCTTTCATAGGTCAGGAGTCTACCATGAAGTTGGGTCAGGGTCAGATCTTTGAACTCAGCAGAGTTTCTAGTGACAAAAGCTATGGTATCCCATTTTTCTGGTAGTGACCTAAGGAACCTACTATTTTGAGTTGAATTTGGAAATGTTACTTTAACAAGCCTTAGTTCACTAATGAGACAACTGAATCGCTCAAATTGCTGAGTCAGTGATTCACCCTTGATGTGACAAAATGTTTCATACTGCTGATTCAGAATTTCCCTATTGTTTTCAATGACTTCTTCTGTTCCCCCAAACTGTTCCTTCAGTGCATCCCATAGCTATTTGGCATTGTTACAATGTAACAGTCCATCATAGATCTCATTGGGTAATGCAGATGCTATGATGCTAAATGCTTTGGCATCGAGTTTGAACTTTTGAAAATCAGTTTCAAGATAGTTTTCAGTTGGTTTAGGAACGAACTTCTTTGCATCCTCAGCACTTGGCACCATAGGAACATGGGGACCAAAAACTACAGACCTCCAACATCCAGTGTTCTGTTGAGCAAGGATGTGACCCATCCTTCTCTCCCAGATGTTGTATTCATTACGTTTAAGCATGGGTGGTTTAAAAAGCGAGACAATGTTATTCTTATCATCTTGTGCTTGTGACGTCATCCTGGTTGTTTTACAGACAGTGATTAATCAACTTTGATGGTGATTAAACCTTGCTCTATTTTTCAACAAAAACGAACAAACTATCAGTATCAACTTTTATGAGCTGAACTATTTACATCAAAATGATTGTTAAATCAAATTTGACTGTCCAAACTCTGATACCAATTGTTAGGATCTGAGTTTGGTTTTGATTGTGTTTTATGTTTGAATTAAGATGAAGATGGATGAGTTGTGCAGCGGAATTAAGATGGAAACAAACTTTGCACACAATCAAACGAGAGAATTGCTTTAATCACACATTTTTCACAAAGAACCGAAAGATTGAATTTATTTCAATAACGATTATAATGCAATGTATGAATACAAACTCCCCCTCAGCCTGAGCTCACAGTGTTTCTTCGTGCATGAAGAAGATTTTGCAAAGAGCTAATAGAACAGTACAGAGCACTGTTCTATTTATAGGCACGAGCAAACCACTGAAGCATCTAAGCTGACATCACCATGAAAGTGACATCTAACCTCCTAACAAACTCTAACCTCTGATCTATACAACCTCTTCTTTGCTAACTACTGTTATTACATTTCATTACGTTAAGACATCTAAACTACTGCTGCATCCTTCCACTGATGTGAACCCAGCAGTAGATTGAACAGCAGAGCTTTAGTCTTCCATCAGGCTTTTACTTGATCAACAGTTTGTAGGTCAGCAGTTTGTACGATTAGTAGATAGGAGGTCAGCAGATGTTGAAACCACTTTCAAGGGGAGAGACTTATATGCATAACATCTGCTTATTCTGGATCCACTGCTCTGATCCAGTTTTGGCTTTAATTATATGTTCCTTTGGTAGGGTTCAATCCCAACAGGAACAGATAGCAAATAAGTTCTTAAACCTTAGAATGACTAGAGTGGATAGTAAGGGTTACACTACATTATTCTTCGAATATGCTAGAATAGTACCAACCCTTGCATCACCAGAACCATTATTAATCTCCCGTTACATATGGGGATTAATCAGTGAGATTAGGCATGTAGTCAAGGCAGCTAGGCCTCAAACTATAGAAGAAGCTGTAGAACTAGCAAGCACCTTGATGGATGAATTAGTGCGTACACGAGAAGAGGACCAGAGGAAGAACATAGCTCAGAAACTTACCCAAGAATTTCGTTATGGAAATTCCAACCGTGGGAAAAATGTAGGTTCTACCTCTGCACCTTATTGTAGGCTTGCAAGAAGAAGCATTCAGGAAGATGCTCCACCTACTGCGACTTTTGCAAGATACCGGGACACAAGGAAGAAAACTGCAGGAAGAAACCCAGTAATGGAGTACGCTTCAATTGTGGAGAAAAAGGACATATCAGGACAAACTATCCGAAACTAGTTCCAGCCATGAACAACAAGACTACTAAAAATGCTAGAGCATTTTTTCTGGCTGCGGAAGAAGCTAAGATGATTCCGGATGTGATAGCCGGTACGTTTTTAGTTAATGATGTTTTTGCTAAAGTATTATTTGACTCTGGTGCAAACCAAAGTTCTATTAATACTTCAATTTGGAAACTTCTTAATCAATCATTAACTAAACTCCCACAAGAATGTCTAGTTGAGACAGCAAATGGAGAAACCATTAAGATTTCTGAAATCTTGCAGGGAGGAAGAATAGAATTTTGAAATCAAAAGTGTATTGCAAACCTTTATCCAATGAATCTGGCAGGATTTGATGTTGTATTAGGAATGGATTGGTTAGTAGCCAATAAAGGCAGTATTCTATGTAATCAAAAGTCAATCCAAGTAAATTCACCTAGAGGTGAAAAGATCACAATTAAAGGAGATAAGCCCTCTAGATCCACGAAATTCATCTCTGTGATGAAAACAACAAGTTATATAAGAAAAGGATCATTAGTGTATTTGATTTCCATAATCACTAACACTAAAGGAAAAGAACTGAAAGATATTCCTGTAGTATCTCAGTTTTCAGATGTATTCCCAAAAGAATTACCAGGGCTACCACCAGACAGGAAAGTTGAATTCAGAATTCACCTGCTACTAGGGACAACACCAATTGCCAAAGCCCCTTACCGTTTGGCACCCGCAGAAATGCAGGAAATGAAGAAGCAGTTAGACGAACTGTTGGAGAAAGGATTTATACAGCCAAGTTCATCACCATGGGGAGCACCAATCTTATTCATTAAGAAGAAAGACGGATCAATGCGTATGTGCATTGACTACTGCGAATTGAACAAGGTCAAGATTAAAAATCGTTATCCATTACCAAGAATCGATGATCTGTTCAATCAGTTGCAAGGAGCTTGATTTTTCTCCAAGATCGATCTACGCTCAGGATATCATCAATTAAAGGTACAGGAAGATGGCATTCCTAAGACCGCATTTAGAACAAGGTATGGCCATTATGAATTTACCGTCATGCCATTTGGTTTAACCAATGCCCCAGCCGCATTTATGGACATGATGAACCGAATATGTAAGCCATATTTGGATAAATTTATAATTGTCTTTATAGATGATATTCTCATTTACTCTAACAGTAAAGAGGAACATGCAAAGCATCTGCATGCACTTCTAAGTCTATTGAGAAAAGAAAAGCTTTACGTAAAGTTTTCGAAGTGCGAGTTTTGGTTAGAACAGGTACAGTTTCTTGGACATTTAGTCAATCATGAAGGAATTCATGTGGATCCCACCAAGATCGAGGCAATTACTAGATGGAAAACCCCTGAGTCACCAACCGAGGTTAGAAGTTTCTTAGGATTGGCCGGTTATTATAGAAGATTTATTCGAGATTTTTCTAGAATAGCCATTCCCTTAACTAAGCTAACCTGTAAATCTGTTAAGTTTGAATGGGGAACAAAACAAGAAGAAGCCTTTAGAATTCTTAAGCAAAGATTAACCAATGCACCCATACTAGCATTACCAGAAGGAACTGTAGATTTTGTAGTCTATTGTGACGCTTCTAAATTAGGTTATGGATGTGTGTTGATGCAACTCCAAAAGGTTATAGCTTATGCCTCTAGACAACTTAAGAATCATGAAGAGAATTATTCAACCCATGATCTAGAATTAGGAGCTATAATTTTTTCCCTTAAGATTTGGAGACATTACCTTTACGATAGTAAGTTTACCATTTTCACTGATCATAAGAGTTTAAGATATG
>JARYGA010024477.1:0-60344 GCA_030545235.1 Helianthus tuberosus | reverse complement strand
CGGTTTAAACAATTGCATGCGAATATCATATAATCATGTTGTCAAATATATTAGATTTTGTTGTGAAAAGAATAAAAGTTTGTCGGCCTTTTTCTAATCAATTCACGTGATATTGAATTTTAAAACATTTACTAAATGGGTGGCCAAATGAGATTGTGATTTGTGTTAAATAAGTTGAGTTTTAAATCAAAATATTAGAAACATTTTCATGAGAATATCTGGCAAGACCATGTGATCATTTCATTAGTCATTTGTGTGGTCCAATAGAATCTTTTATTGAAAGTTGTTGTCGGCTCAGTTTGCATTAAGTCTACAGGTCACAAGGTTTGGAGTTTTGTCGATTCACACGGATTGATCAGTTCATTTGTCAGTCAGGTTTGTATAGTGTGGTCAGGTTACGTGAAAAAGTCCAGATCGTACGGTTCAGAGTTCAAAGGTTTCAAAAAGTCAGATCGTTTGTGTTTGATTCGAGTCATATCTGTCCGCACAATTCGTCAACCTTCAGTCCACATAGAAAATTATCAGTTCAAGTACCAGTTTGTTTTAGTTAATTGATAAGCTTTTAAACTGATTGTGTTTTTTTTTTTTTTTTTTTTTGTTCATTTGTCAGGTATTTTACAAGGTGATACAGCTCATTTGAAAATTCGAAACATGGAGAACGAGTTCTACAATGCTTTTGCTAGTCCAGTTACAATCACTCAGAGTGCTTTGCATGAAAATGAAACCGGGACGTCTCAGAAACCACCCAAACTCATGGATATTGATGATTACAATGGATGGTCTGAACGGTTTGGAAATTGGGTTGAAGCTTGTCATTTGGATGCTTGGGAACACACTGAAGAACCATATGTTAGACCCACAACGAATAATGTTCAGCAAACAATTAGAGAAATGAGTACTGAAGATAAAAAGAAATATAGGGATGAGAAATTGATGGTGAGTCTGCTTCAGCAAGCGATAAAAGAAGATATCTTGATACTGCTTCAACATGATGGAACTGCTTATTCAATCTGGACAGAATTGGAAGCAAAATTTGTTGGAAGTGATGATATGCTCAAAAACAAAATGTCTCTCATGAAGAAAGAGTTTGATTTATTCCGTGGTTTAAAATCTGAAAACACAAAGCAAATAATTGATAGATATTGTAACTTGGTGAGAAATATGACAAAACTTGGTATTAAAAAAAATACTGATGAATTGATTGAAAAACTTGCAGATGCACTACCTCATGAAACTTGGGGAACGTTTCTGATGATGCTGAGATCAAATAGAAAAGATTACAAAAATATGACATTGGGAGATTTCATCAAACACCTGGAAGCTCAAGAGATGGAACAGAGGAAGATTGCCAGGATGAAGAACTACGATGGAGAACAAGATATCAGTTTGTATTACAAAAGTGGTGTCAACGAAAAGTCAAATTATTCTCCAAAAATTGAAACTGCTTACAGTGTGAAAGATTCTTTTGAAAAGAAATCATCCCAGGGATCAAGCAGCACTAGATTTTCATCATCCGATCCAAACATTTCTGCAACAAAGAATGGAAGAAAACTTCAATGCAATATTGTATTAAATCTTGAAAGTGATCAAGATTATTCTGAAGAAGTTGCCAAAAATCAAATGTCTTTGTTGGGAATGGTGTTAGAGTCTTATAGTAGTTTTGTGGCCGGAAGGATCGGTAATCCAATGCTCACGAAAGAGGATTACGATCAAATCGATGCTGAGGAAATGGAATTAATGGATATTAAATGGTGCATGGCCAGTGTAATGAGAAGAGCTGAGAAGTTTAAACAAATTACTGGAAGAAATGATTTCCTAGATGCAAGTGTTTCAAATTTAGGCTTTGATAAATCTAAAGTTACATGTTTTCGTTGCAGGGAAAAGGGGCATTTCAAGAGAGAGTGCAAAAATCGTGAAGCTACTGGAGCCAAGAATCCTTTTGGAAACAATGATTATCACAAAAAGGCGATTTATCATCAAATCACACCACCAGTACTGCATCACGCACAAACTGCACATGGAATGATGGAGATTAAAGATTCAAAGAAAGCTTGTCTGGGAAAGGATGGTGGATTCAGTTGGGATAAATATGTTCCAACAAACAGCAAAGTGTGTTTGGCAGAATAAGATGATGAAAAACTGGCTGAAGGTTTCAATTGGGACAATTTTTGCCCAGATCAAGAACTTATGGCCAAAGAGATGTCCAAAAACACTTAAAATGTTAACGCTTTCATTGCAAATGCTTATGATTTGAAATGTGCTGAAAAGTGCGGAAAAGTCATGGAAGCTGCTGAAGCAAGACGGAGAAAGCTTGAAGAAGAGGAAGAAGAGGAAGAGAGATTAAAAGCTGAAGCCAAAGCTGAGAAAAAGAGAAGAGCTGAATTTTTACAATCAAACAGAACAGTCAAAGAGGTTCCTGAATTTGAAGTCAAAGTTGATGCAGAACCTGTCAAAGTTCCTGAAAAGTGCATGAATTGTGATTCTTTAATCAAGCAAAACAATGAGTTGCTGCACAACATAAACAGATTGAAAGAATCTTATGATACATTGAACAGAGAAATCAACAAGTATACTGATTCAAATGGTGAACAAGTTGTGGCAATGAATACGCTGAAGAAAGCATACCTGAGACAGATGGATGATGTCAATTTTCACATAAAGAAATGTGCTGATCTGGAGTTGAAGTTGGCTACACAAAAGATAGAAACTGAAAGAGTCAACAAGTTATTAGAAAGTTACTCATGTTCTACTTTTGTTGTTGACAGGATTTATCCAGTTGTGGAAGAATTGAAGACGTTTGAAGAAGTGAAGACGTCCGAAGAAAAGAAATCTGTGACAAAAGATGAAGTGAAGACTTCTGGTAAGAAACCAAGTGTGGTCTACACTAGATGTCCGCCCCCGGTCGAAAATGGATTTTTACCTCGAAATCCAAATTCAGAAAGAGTCGAAAAGGCAATAAACTTACAATGGGAGTCTGGGACGTCGGATAACTTGCCAGAAAATATTGATGTCACATACACGTCGTCTGATACTGATCATGAGTCAAAGTTGATAAAAAGTGTGGTCGATCAGGTGTTAGATAAAGATGATTGTGAGGAGTCAAAACCGGAGTCCAAATCCGAGTCAAAGTCTGAGTCCGATATGACAAAGTCAACAGTCAAAAAGGAGAAACGGGTTTATGATAAAGAGTTTTTGATATCAAAATCTAATTTGAATGATGAATCATTCAAAGTGGCATATACTTTGAAAGATTCTGATAAATTATATTCTGATGAAGCTTTTCCAATAAGAAATGTTCGATTTGAAATGATTCAAAAGGTTTTCAAAATTATAGAAATTAATATTTCTGAAATAAAAGATTTAAATCTTATCGGAAAACCTAAACAATACACTTCAAGAGTGCAACTAAGAATTAACAAGAAAATGGGTTACAATTGTGGTTATAGTTTCCAAAAGAAACCAAACAATCAATCAATCAATCAATCATAACCAGTAAAATCCCACAAATAGCAATGCAATTTGTAGGGTCTGGGGAGGGTGGGATGTAGGCACACCTTACCTCTACCCCTAGGGATAGAGAGGCTGCTTCCAGAGAGACCCTCGGCTCCAAAACACCCAGGAAAGAAATAAATAGAGCATGGGGTGTGTGTGTATGTGTATGAAGCTACCAATGTAGAGCAGAACAAATATGTGTATGAGTTGCGAAAAAGTGCATGGTAGAACAGAACAAATATGACAACACAAAACAGTCTATACACATAGTTACATATTTACGACCCTACACTACACCTACAAAAGAAACCAAACCATAATCGTAATTTCAAAAAGAAAGGATTATGATTTAATCAACCGAAAAATTATAAAAATGAAAAATTTTCTAAACCAAAAACTATGTTTGTTTCAGGAAATTTTTTAGATGCTGAGAAAGAACAAGCATTCAGAAAGCAGACAAATCAAGAATTCCTTGCCAAGAAGCAAGAAGAGTTGAAGAAAAATCATGTTCCAAAGAAGATAGAAACCAGAACCTGTTTTCAGTGCAAGATTGCTGGTCATGTTGCTAGGAATTGTCTGAAAACATTCAAACCAAAACAGGAAGTATCTGGTAAACTGAAAGAGAAAGTTGTTGAGAAAACTGAACTTTCAACCCGAAAGTTCACAGGCTTTGAAAATTCAATCTTTGAGAAGGGAGAATGTTCAAAGAATGTGGTTAAAAGAAAAGAAAATCTGATAAATCAAAAATGGGTTGTTAAGGGTTCAGGAAACAGTTCTGGTGATGAATCTGATTCCACAAAATCAGAGGAGCCAAAAGTTGTTAAAGAAAAGGTTGAAAAATCAGTTCCAAAAGTGGATGATGTGAATTTTCCACCTTTGAGTGCTGAAAATTTTAAAAAGAGAGTTGGGAAAGTTGAAATTTCAAATCAATTTTATTCTGACAAGAATAAATTTGATGTTGATAAAGCTTTCAACGGAACTGTGAAACACATTTTTGGCAAAATGATCAATGGTAAGGCCAAAGGTGTTAAAGAATTTTACGCTGCCAAAAGAGGAGGTCACAGGTTAGTTGAAAGAAAAGATGATGAAGAGGTTGTTACACCCAAGGAAGGTCAGGCTTGGGTGGATATATTTTTCAAAGAGTAAAAACCTGACTTGCCGGAGATCCCAAGTTGGTAATCGTGGATCATGAATCGGCATCATTCTTTATCATGTTTGTATAATGTGTTTTTGAGAAGTTTTGCAGGACTTGCTGGAACTCCCAGGTTGGTAAGTGTGGAGTAGGAATCGGCACCTTGAGAATTCAACCAAAAGATGATGATTGGTTGAAAATGCTTGATTGGATTGATTTTACAAGTGGTAAATCAGGGACATTAAGTTGTATCTGATTTCCTACAAGTGATTGAAAAACAATGTGATGAATCAAATCCCTAACCTACAAATGGTAAAATCAACAAAACTAATTTTCCGGAAAAACCATTTTGATTAAAACAAACTTAAGTGTTTTGAGATCATAATGGGAAAATAGTTTGTTGAGAGGGGGAGTTCTGATTGTTTATGCCAAGTGAATGGAGAATTGAAGTAATTCTCATCATGTTGTCACTTTTCTTGTACAGTTTGTTTTCAAATTTTCCCAGAAAATCAAAATTGAGACATATTTTGATTTTAGGGGGAGTAAAAATTTTAAAAATATTAGAAAATTTTAAAATGTCAAAAACATTGAAAAAATTCAAAATGAGTTTTGTTGTAAAAAGAGGAAATGATAGTAGATCAGTTGGATTGTCACAGCATGCTAAAGAAATGGAAAGTCAAAATGTGATAAGCGATCTTACTAAAGATGTGACGATAGGCTCAGCTAGACTAGTAGATTTGCGATAACGATACAAACTTAAATGAAAAAGCCTAGTTCTAGTGGGAAACATGGTCAAAAGCATAGTACTTAGTTTTGTCCTTCTTGACTGTGTGCCTACTCAGTAATCGCTGATTGTCGAAAGACATAAAACTGGTTAAGTTTGTGAACTTTCACAACTTTGCTGAAAAGTTACTGTGATTGTGCATTTCATTTTGCAAAGATTTAAACTTGTTTTATTTCTTTATTTTGTTTAAGCATCGGACATCCTCTGCGTATACGTGAGTATCGACCTGGATGTTGTTGCCTAAACATTCTGCTTTTTTTTCTTTGGTGTTTCGTTTAAGCTTTGGACCTCCTCTGCGTATACGGGAGTATCGACCTGGTGGTTAAAGCCTAAACAACTTCAACTTGTTTTATTTTTCTTATTTTGTTTAAACATTGGACTTTCTCTGCGTATACGGAAGTATCGACCTGATTGTTAATGTTTAAACATTCTGATTTGTTTTCGCACAAATCACAGTTGATAAAGTTTAAAGGCATTACTTGAGTCAGTGTATTGCATGATGAGGGAATATGCTGAGATCGTGGGGTCTATAAGAACTTAGTGCTATCTTAATATACCTTAAAGTATCGGTAAGCAGATTGAAAGTTTTTAGATTGAGCTTAAGAGGACAAACATATCGTCAATCAACGTGAATCGTTTAGAACTGAAAATGTTTAAAGCTTAATGGTGCTAGTGATTGGTCAAAAACTGATATGATCCTCTTACACAAGCTCACAAAAATAGTGTCTGTAAATTTTGTTTACTGCATTTCATTATATTTCATAAAAACCCAAAAAGATTTTAGTGTGTTTTAGCATATTTTTTGTAAAAATCCAAAAAGATTTTCGACAACTGATGTTGGAAAGCTGATATTCAAAATTTCAAGTGCTGAACATGATGAACAAAAGGTTTGGGAAAGAATGTATGAAGAAATTGTGTTTTCAAATGTTTATCAAAGATTAAATCATTTTTTTGAATGGTACCTGCATTTGGTTTCTAAATTTGCAAAAGTTTAAAATTTGTGAAACTTATTTTTGGGTAGAGTTGTGCAGGTTAGCCAGGTTCCGAAATCTGAGTTAGATAAGTGCCAGATTACGATCTAAGAACCTGTGGAAAGTGAATTCCAGATTACGATCCCAGTCTAGTGAAAGGGGGAGTCTGAGGACATCGAGATGGAGTCTGAAGATTGTAGAGTCAGATTCAGATCCTGAAGATTATGAGAAAGAGTAAGAGATTGATTGAGGATGCTTACAATGGAGAATTTTTGAAGAAAGTGAACAGACTGATAAAGACTGAAGATGCAAAGACTCGACACTTAAGACTCGTCAACATCTGAGGGGGAGTCTGTTGGTGCATTACATCTGTCGACTTCGTCTTATATCGAGTCTCGGTCTAAAAGTTTGAAGCCTGCTAGTTTGAATAGGTCTAGTTTGAGGAGGTCTAGTTTGAAGAGGTCACGGTTTGAGGGTGGCATGTCACTTTCAAACTAGAGGGTCTCTCCCTATAAATAGGCTTCAAACTTTCACCATTTGTAACTTTCCGGCTTGTGCAACGAAGTGCTGCCGAAGTGTTATCAGGTTGTAAAACGTTCTAAAACAATCATACAACAGTTTAAAGTGTATTGCATGCTGAATTGAACTCAGTTTCTTAGTTTCCGCCTCTGAAACTGAGATAAACTCTTCTGAACGACTCATTCGGGTCAGAAAACGATCCTACAATTCACAACATGACCCAGAAATTGTACTTCGTGAATCCAGAATTCGCATTTCGAGAACTTCGCATAAAGCCTCTCTTTCTTCAGTAGTTCCAAAATGGTCCTGAGATGTTGCTCGTGCTCGTCTTTAGTTCGTGAGTAAATCAGGATATCATCGATAAATATAATCACGAATTTATCGAGATATGGTTTGCAAACGCGGTTCATCAGATCCATAAAGACCGCTGGTGCGTTCGTCACTCCGAATGGCATTACAAGAAACTCATAATGCCCATAGCGCGTTCGAAATGCAGACTTTGGTACGTTTTCTTCTTGTATCCTTAGCTAATGGTATCCAGATCGAAGATCGATCTTGGAATAGTAGCTTGATCCTTGCAACTGATCAAATAAGTCATCAATCCTCGGTAGCGGGTACCGATTCTTGATTGTGAGCTTGTTTAGTTCTCTGTAATCGATACACATCCGTAGAGTTCCATCCTTTTTCTTCACGAACAATACTGGAGCTCCCCAGGGTGAGAAGCTTGGCCTTATGAATCCTTTATCCAACAACTCCTGGAGTTGTGTAGATAATTCTTGCATTTCGGATGGTGCAAGTCGATACGGCGCCTTGGCTACAGGAGCGGCTCCTGGAACCAGGTCTATATGAAATTCGACTTGTCGTTGCGGAGTTAGTCCTGGCAGATCTTCGGGAAAAACATCAGGGAATTCCTTTACCACGGGAATATCCTCGAGCTTCGGCTCCACAGCCTTCTTATCTACAACGTGTGCTAGGAAAGCAACACATCCTTTCCTTAAGCATTTTTGTGCCTTCATGCAACTGATGATTCGAAGAGGAGTGTTTCGTCTTTCTTCATGTACGATGAGAGTTTCATCATTCGTCAAAGGGATGCGAATGATTTTCTCGTGACAAATAACTTCAGCTTTGTTTTTGGACAACCAGTCCATCCCGACTACTACATCGAAGCTACCCAATTGAATAGGTAAGAGGTCGATGCTAAATCTTCATTCACCAAGTTCTAATGTGCAACCTCTAACCACTTCGCCCGACTCAAGAAATTTACCATTGGCTAGTTCTATGGAATAAGGAATTTCTAATCTACTAGATTTTATTCCAAGCATGCGTTTAAATTCCACAGACATGAAGCTATAATCGGCGCCAGTGTCAAATAGTATGGATGCAAAGTGATTGTTAATGAGGAACATACCGTTGACCACATTAGGGTCCTCGTGTGCGTCCCTTGCTCCAATTACAAATGCTCGAGCTTGAGCATTGTTTCCCTCTGGGCAATCTTTCATGAAGTGCTCCTTGCTTCCACATCTGAAGCATCCTTGGTTACGCCCAGCTCCATTCCCAATCCGGTTGCCATTACCATTTCCATTCCCACCATTCGCATTACCAGCACCGTTGCGATTTCCATTTCCGTTCCTTCCTTTTCCCCAACAGTCTTCAGTGCGGTGACCCAACTTTCCACACTTTTCGCATTTTGAAACGCGACACACCCCTTCAAGGTGACGCTTGCAATGATTGCATTTGGGCAGAGTGCCCAGGTATCCTTTAGTTGGAGCGTCATTCATGGCTGCAAAAGATTTTTCCCCCTGAGGCGGATTAGGGTCACGCTTCTTGTTGGAACCCCTATTGTTTCGTGTTGCTTGGTTCAGGTTTGCATGTTTCCTTTTCTTGTCGCCGGACGACTCAACATGAGTCTCGGTCTCTTCTGTTGGGTTTAGTGATAGCTTCTTCATGCGAACACAATCTTCAGTAAGGCTGACAGCCAGAGTTACAGCCTCGATGATCGTTTGAGGTTTGGCCGAAGTTACCATGCCGCGAAATTCTGTGGCCAGTCCCCAAATGTAGCGTTCAACTCGCTTGAATTCGGGAGTCGCCATGTAGGGAAGCACTCTGGACAGATCGTGGAACCTTCGAATATAACCATTAATGTCAGCGCCTTCCATGGTCAGATGCCAAAACTCAGTCTCCAACCTTTGGAGTTCAGCACGAGAGCAATACTTCTCAATCATTCTTTCTTTTAGTTCATCCCAAGTCAAGCCATAAGCGGTATCATCACCCAAGGTTTGGACCTGTAAGTTCCACCAGGTCAAAGCTTCATCGACAAACAACCTAGTAGCAAAAGTGACTTGCTGATCCGCGGTACACTTGCTCATGCAGATAGTAGCTTCAGTTTTCTCAGTCCAGTGTACAAACGCTACTGCACCTCCTGTGCCGTCATAGTTCATTGGTTTGCAGTCGAGAAACTGCTTGAAAGTACAGCCCTGAGCTGCGTTTCCTCCAGATGAATCTCCATTCCCATTACGTCTGGCATTGCTTGGTCCACCACTGTCTGCAGTACGGGTTGCCTCATAGTGGGCGATAGCTGCAGAGATTCTTTCCTCCAGTAGAGCGTTCAGCTCTTCAGCAGTCTTTGGTAGTGGGGGAGGAGGAGGCTGATCATGTGCCTTCACAGTTTTCCTGGGTGCCATGTTCTGACAGAACATAACACAACAGGGTTAGATATTTGTTTGATATCGTCATACTAGACAGTAGTAGTATATATATACACAGGCATATATCACGTAAGTGACATCAAACAATTATTATTCTAGCAGAGTATATTAATAAGCTGGTGTTTATGTTTGACCTTTTCTTGTACTGAGGGAATCTATACGTGGCAAGACTTGCTGTGATTTCTGCGCACCGAATTCCATAATTATGTATGCATCCATAATTACGTAACTCCTTGCACAGTCCGCACAGTTCGTTTCATCCCCGTATCTCTTCCTTCAGATAGGTCATTATTTTCAGGTAAAGTCATGTATACTAGTGGTATCCTACTTCTAGTATAAGTATATGCTAATTATCACACATAATTGCAAGTAATTTCTCAGTTTAGAGCCAAGTGCTACTCTTGTGCACCCTAAGTCTCGTAGTATCCTTTCTAGACTCCTGTAAACAGTTTCAGGTAGTGGATTTCGCAGAAAGTTTTATGCAATGAAAACTCTTTGAAAAAAATTGTTTTCGTGAAAGGATCCTAGTGATTGTAGACTAGACTCGAGAAGGAATCCTGGTTCACTACAATCGCAGCTCTGATACCAATCTGTCACACCCCTTTCTGCGGCGGAAGCACGAGGTGTGATCATGAAAGGTTCTCATTGCATACGAAAGGTAAACATACTACATGCTCATAAAATAACTTTAAATGCAACACATTACATAACTGAAATCGTAGTTTAAGTGTTTACATCACAAGACAGCATTTTGTCTGATAAGTTTACAACTTTATTCAAAGATAAACAAAAGCGACATCCAAGAGCATGAGTAAAACCGCGCGCACATCCACTAGTTACCTGAAATACATGTGAGTTTTGGAAAAACGTCAACATAATGTTGGTGTGAATTCATGCAATTTTTGTATTTCACGTTTGTATACTTTGTATGAAATCATAATTTGTATCGTGTATAAATCAAGTATTTCTATATGTATCAAGTGTTAATGGGTTGCAAGGCCATTAACATGTGACACGACATAGGAAGTCACCAAACCATAGGCATTTTTCTGTAGTCGATTCACGACTGAGACACAAAAACACTACTCGGTACTAGTTGTCACCAAGAGTGGGGCTGCCATGAAACCCATTAGATCTAACCTTTTGTTCTGCGGTCTAAGTATGTACACGATTAATGGTGCTTATGGTACCCTATTCGTGACACGAATTTCTCGTATCATTTCTCAAAACGCATCATACTTGGTACTAGTTATCACCAAGAGTGCTTCTTGTTTATGTATCATACCATTTATAAACATTGTAATATTTGTAACATGTATTTCACCCCCGAAGTTATAAAACTGAAAACAGTTAAAAGAAAAGGGGGAGCATGAACTCACAACTTTGCGTTCCTTGCGTCGTAAACTTCATCGGATTTGCTTAATTAACGTCGTGACCTATACGTGTTTTCTTAACGTTAGTCACTAGACTTGTATCGTACAAGCACAAGTCACTGTCTTTTATGTATATGTTTTCTTGTGTTATAAATATTTCATGTTTTTAACTAAGTGTCTTACTTATATTATTTTCTCAAAAATAAATATAAGTTTCTTGTATTTTGCACTTTGCACCCGAGTTATGTATCTTGTATGTTGTATATGTATTTTTGTTACAAAAATTATGGCGAGGTTTATTTTCGAAAGCATAGTTTAGAACACACTAGTAAATGTTTGTCTAGAAAATATTTACTAAGTGTTAGGATTTTTAGAAAGTTTCGCCATAGTCTCCTTTGTAAATGGAGGTGTCCATGCTTAATAGCATATCATTTTCTTTTACATATATCCCGTAGATTATTCTCACATAACCAACCTGACAATCAGACATGCAATATACTACTTATGTCATTTCAGCTTTATTCAACAAAACTGGACTGTTTTCGAGCATTTTAATAAAATAGTTAACCTTCTCCAAAAATTCCCAAATTTTTACAGAATATCATATATAATCCAAATTTTATTGTGTAAATATTTCGGGGTCCAGTTCATTGTCAATATTTTATAGAAATTCATTTACCCGACTGCAATCAGATTTGTTACTTTCTGATTGCAGTTTACGGAAAAATTCACTAAAAATTAATCGTAAGTCCGATCGACGAAATTACAGTTGGAGGATCACGGAAACAACAGTGACCATCTACAGTAAAAATCCCATGAGCTGATTCTACTCAGGTTTCAAGTTATCACTCCGAATACAACACACTTTTTCAGCAGAAAAATCGCAGCTTGAGCTGCTGTCTAAAAACAGTTCTTTAAAAATAGTAAACGACCTCGAAAAATTACGATTCCAGTGCCATTTGATCGATGTTCAAAAATACATAATTTACGCTTCAGAAATTCAGTTTTTCGATTTAAAATAACCCAGTTACAGCCTGTTGAAGTTGGCTGAAAATGTAAATCAGCATGTTTCTTGTTCATATTTCTTGTTTAAACTCTTTAGTGTTCTTGTAAATTTCATCATACTACATAACTTGACTAAGAACAAAATGAAGCAAGGTGTAAGACTTACTACTAGCACAAGGCTAGGGTAGAAATTCTAGTGTGAAGATGATGAGAAGCTTGAATCACTTGAGAACACCTTGGGATCACCTCTAGATCTTCACACTAACTTAAAGATGGCTAGAAATGGAGTTTGAATGTGATGAACAAGCTTTGAAGGTTTGAAGGTAGAGAGAGGAGAGAGGGGACGGTTCAAGGGGGAGAGAGAAGGAAGGTTGAGTGTTGATCTTGTTGGAAAGATTATGCTAAGATTTATAGAAGATATTTAGAGATTTCAAGAGCTAGCATGCAAGACAAGTGTCACCACAAGTCTAAATGAATCTTTTCATGATCTTACAAAATTTTTGGTGGGGCCACATGAATTTCAGCCGAAAATTAGATGGGGGAGGGGGTCCAAGTGTAAGTTTTGTAACTAGATAGTAAAGGTAGTTCAATTCCAAGTAATATGCTTTCATATATTATTTATTTGATTTTTAATGGGTGTTATGGTAAACGGGGATCATGACTAGCCAACAATAAATAAATAATGTGTTTGGCAAAAATTTGGTGTCCCGGGTAATGTCCGGTTGTTCGGTTAAATAATGTTCCGTTAAAGTGCCAAATTGCTCTGTTTAGTGTCTTTCTTGTACCCTTTTGCCCCCTTTCAATTCCCGACACTTAGGGGAATATTTTGGACGATAAAATGTAAATTTTGTATGATATTTTATTGTTTAAAAGCTGGTTATAGCTGAATTTAGAATAATTATGCACTTAAAGTGCGTTTCGGGTGCTTTTTAGTGCGTATTTTAGCTTTCGGAGCGTCTATATGTTAACCTTTGTATGTACTCTTGGGTTTTAACGTATTTTTGACGTTGGACCTACACCTAGGCCTCAGTTCTAATGTCTGACTGCTTTCTGCAGAGTTGTTGACATATTGTGTTTTACCGGTGAGTTTACTAGTATCTCTGACGCAACGCTCTTGTTAAGGCATAAAGTAATATTTTGTAGTATTGAACGTGCATGAATTCACTTGCATATAATGTAATCAATCAATGTTGACATTTAAGCACATAATTGCAGTCATTAAGTAATAATTAAAGTGTACGGAAATTACCGGTTTCGTACCAGTTGTCACAGTCTCCCCCCGTTAAAAGAATTTCGTCCCGAAATTCAGGCTGAACTAACTCTCGCAGGAGTCTTCTTGAATAGGTGGGGATACTTTTCTTTGAACTGGTCTTCACGTTCCCAAGTGTACTCGGGTCCGTGCTTAGAGTTCCAACGTACTTTGACAAGTTTAACAGTGCTCCTCCTGGTCTTGTTGACTTTCCAGTCGGTAACCTCAACGGGTTGTTCTGTAAATCGGAGGGCGTCATCAAAAGATATATTTTTAGAAAAAACATCTTACAAGTTGTAAATGACTAAATCATTCAAGAATGTGATTTACAAACAAATAACCATGTTTTTAAGGGTAAACTAAACCTACTAAATAACATGGTAAATTACTACAAGTTTTTACAAAGCTTCAAGTTCATGATGTAGTATAACTTACTTGATTTGGAAACTCGGTGGTGTTAAATGAGTTGTTGATTGTTGTGATGATTTGAAAAGAAAATAAACACATGTTTTAAAAACATGGGAAACCTCCATTTTTAGAGGAAACTCTGTCAAAATTTCTATAAATTTTGACACTTAGAAAATATAAGTTTTGGTGAAACTTATTCCCTAAAAATGTATCTAAAAATAATTACCAAGGTTTCCCTAATTTTTGTGTTAAGAAATAATGATTTCTTCAAGATTAAAATTGATATTAAGTATGTATATTTTTGAGAAAAATATATATATTTATTGGTTACCAAATTTTGTGCTAAGTGTATGTAGTATGTATTATATGTGATAGTGTATTAGGACTTGAAAATATACTAAATACTCCTAAGGAGTGAAGATACAAAAAATACACATACAACATACTTAGACAAATACAAGAGAATATATTTATGAAAATATATTACTTGATAGAATAAATAACTTGGAGAAGTTATGAACATGAAATGAAGTTTTAGACAAAGAACATAATTCGGGTGCAAAATACAAAATACTTATATTTATATTTGAGAAAATGACATAAGTAAGACACATAGTTAAAAATATAAATTATTTTTAACACAAGAACAATTACACAAAGGATAGTGACTTGCACTGGTGCGATAAAACACGTATAGGTCATGACGCTTTATAAGCAAAACTCGGTGAAGTTTACGACGCAAGGAACGCAAAGTAGTGAGTTTATGCTCCCCCTTTTCTTTAACTGTTTTTGGTTTTATAACTTCGGGGGTGAAATACATGTTACAAATGTTACAATGTTTACAAATGGTAAGATGGAGTACAAAAACATTCAAGTGAAACATTCTAGATCATGTCCCGAATAGGGTACCATAAGCACCATTAATCAACGTATACATTCAGACCGCGGAACAAAAGGTTAGATCTAATGGGTTTCAGGCAACCCCACTCTTGGCCTACTTCTACCAATGAGTGCTTCTGTGTCTCAGTCAAAGTCGACAAAAATGCCTAGGTTTGGTGGCTTCCTATGTCGTGACACATGTTAGTGGCCTTGCAAACCACTAGCGATCTCATATTACAAACATTCATAGTACTCAGTTACAGATACATTCTACATGATGCATACGAACATTCATAGAACTCAGTACAGATACGTTTTACAAGTTACATACTATGTTTTTATTCAAGTATCTAAACATTCAATGCAAAAACTGCATGAATTCACACCAACATTATGTTGACGTTTTTCCAAAAACTCACATGTATTTCAGGTAACTAAAGTGGATGTGCGCGCGGTCTTACTCATGCTCTTGGCTGTTATTTATGTTTATCGTTGAATAAAGTTGTAAACTTTTCAGACAATATGCTGTCTTGTGATGTAAACACTTAAACTACGTTTTCAGTTATGTAATGTTTGGTAATTGAAGTTCTTTTTCATGAGCATGTAGTATGTTTACCAATCGTATGCAATGAAAACCTTTCATGATCACACCTCGAGCTTCCGCCGCAGAAAGGGGTGTGACATATTGGTATCAGAGCAGCGATTGTAGTGAACCAGGATTCCTTCTCGAGTCTAGTCTACAATCTCTTGGATCCTTTCACGAAAACAATTTTTCAAAGAGTTTTCATTGCATAAAACTTTCCGCGACATCCACTACCTGAAACTATTTACAAAGAGTCAAGAAAAGGCACTACGAGACTTAGGGTGCACTGGAGTAGCACTTGTCGTTGACTAGAATTACTTGCAATTATGTGTGATAATTGATATATACATATACTAGAAGTAGAATGTCACAGGTATACGTGACTTTACCTGAGAACGATGACCTATCTGAAGGAACAAATACGAGGACAAAACGAACTGTGCAGACTGTGCAAGGAGTTACGTAATTATGGATGCATACGTAATTATGGAATTCAGTGCACAGAAACCACAGCAAGTCTTGTCACGTATAGATTCCCTCAGTGCAAGAAAAGGTCAAACATGAACACCCCTCCCCCAGCCCACTAAGTACTCTGCTGGAGTAATAATTGTTTGATGTCACTTATGTTGGTATATGCTTGTGTATATATACTACTACTGTCTCGTATGACGATATCAAACAAATATCTAACACTGCTGTGTTGTGTTCTGATAGAACATGGCACCCAGGAAAGTTGCGAATGCTTGCAATGATGATCAACCCCCTCCTCCTCTCCTACCGAGGACTGCTGAAGAACTGAACGCCCTACTGGAAGAAAGGATCTCCGCAGCTATTGCCCAGTACGAGGCGAACCGTACTCAAGACAGTGGAGGACCAAGCAATGCGAGACGTAATGGGAATGGAGATTCATCTGGAGGAAACGCAGCTCAGGGCTGTACCTTCAAGCAGTTTCTCGACTGCAAACCACTGAACTACGACGGCACTGGAGGTGCAGTAGCATTTGTACGCTGGACGGAGAAGACTGAAGCCACTATCTGTATGAGCAAGTGTACCGCGGATCAGCAAGTCACTTTTGCTACAGGGTTGTTTGTCGATGAAGCTTTGACTTGGTGGACCTTGCAAGTCCAAACCCTGGGTGATGATGCCGCTTATGGCCTGACTTGGGATGAGCTAAATGAACTTATGAGAGAAAAGTATTGTTCACGTGCTGAACTCCAAAGGTTGGAGACTGAGTTCTTGCACTTGACCATGGAAGGTGCTGACATCACTGGTTATACCCGAAGATTCCACGATTTGTCTAGGGTGATCCCTTACATGGTAACACCTGAATTTAAGCATGTTGAACGCTACATTTGGGGATTGGCATCAGAATTTCGCGGCATGGTAACTTCGGCCAAACCTCAAACCATCACTGAGGCTGTAACTCTGGCTGTCAGCCTTACTGAAGATTGTGTTCGTATGAAGAAGTTATCACTGAACCCAACTGAAAAGACCGAGACGCATGCTGAGTCGTCTGGTGACAAGAAGAGGAAACATTCAAATCTGAACCAAGCAACCCGCACCAACAAGGGTTCGAACTACAAGAAACGTGATACTAACCCACCTATGGAGGCAAAAACCTTCGCAGCTGCCAATGATACTGGAGCTAAGAAATATCAGGGCACTCTGCCCAAGTGTAACCGCTGTGACTTTCACCACGTGGGAAATTGTCGCATTGGGAAATGCGAGAACTGCGGGAGGTCAGGCCACCGTACCGAGGATTGTTGGGGAAAAAGTATTGGAAGCCGCAATGGTAATGGTAATAGGAACGTGAATGGAAACCGTAACGGTGGTGGAAATGGAAATGGTGCTGGCAACAGGAATGGCAACGGAAATGGGCAGAACCAAGGATGCTTCAGTTGTGGAAGCAAGGATCATTTCATAAAGGACTGCCCAAAGGGAAACAATGCTCAGGCTCGAGCATTCGTAATTGGAGCAAGGAACACATGCGAGGACCCTAATGTGGTCACTGGTACGTTTCTCGTTAACAATCACTTTGCATCCATATTATTTGACACCGGTGCCGACTATAGCTTCATGTCTGTGGAATTTAAACGTATGCTTGGGGTAGAATCTAGTATATTAGATATTCCTTATTCTATAGAGCTAGCCAATGGTAAACTTGTTGAATCGGGCGAAGTTGTTAGAGGTTGCACATTAGAACTTGGTGAACGAAGATTTAGCATCGACCTCTTACCTATTCAATTGGGTAGCTTCGATGTAGTGGTCGGAATGGACTGGTTGTCCAAGAACAAAGCTGAAGTTATATGTCACGAGAAAATCATTCGCATCCCTTTGTCGAATGATGAAACTCCCATCGTACATGGAGAAAAACGAGACGCGCCTCTGTGAATCATCAGTTGTATGAAGGCACAGAAGTGCTTAAGGAAAGGATGTGTTGCCTTCCTAGCTCACGTTGTAGATAAGAAGGCTGAGGAGCCGAAACTCGAAGACATTCCTGTGGTGAAGGAATTCCCTAATGTTTTTCCCGAAGATCTACCAGGTTTACCTCCGCAACGACAAGTCGAATTCCGTATAGACTTGGTCCCAGGAGCCGCTCCTGTAGCCAAGGCGCCCTATCGGCTTGCACCATCCGAAATGCAATAATTATCTACACAACTCCAGGAGTTGTTGGATAAAGGATTCATCAGGCCGAGCTTCTCGCCCTGGAGAGCTCCAGTATTGTTCATGAAGAAGAAGGATGGAACACTGCGGATGTGTATCGATTATAGAGAACTGATGTAAGGACTCTCAAAATGTCCTAAATTGACCCGTAAAATACAAACCCGGACCCCTGAAACCCTAAACCAAATTAAAAACCAAGAAAACAAGAAATCTGGTCTTCAGGCGGGCCGTGTAAGGGTCAAGCTTAAGTTGACGCGGACCGCGTCAATATGGTTTTGACCGGATAAGCGTTCCAGATCCACGTGGCATCCATCTGGCAACCCTACGCGTGACCCAGCAAACCTACACATAGACTAGGTGGCTACGCGGGCCGCGTAAGGGTTGGCTGAGAGTTCACGCGGGCCGCCTGAGAACCATATTTCACCTATAAATAGCTTGGATCAGGAGCTTTCATTTTGTGTCAAAACAACAATTCAAAAACGTAAGTATACTGTCCAAAAGTTGAATTTACTTCCAAAATTAGTGGGGTGCTGCTACGATACAGGGTATTAACTCGATCGCTGCTACGATTCAATGTCCGATCGATTGAAAATTATCCAATGAATGTTTAAGTGCTGCACAAAATTTGGGTTATACTTTGTCATTCGTCGTGAATTCGATGGATGTTTAAGTATTGCACTTTGTCATTCATTGTGAAGGTTTTTAATCTCGTGAGTTATCGTAAATGCTGTATTAGTTACTGGCCTAGTTCATGTGCATTGTTATTTAATTTAGGTTACAAGGCTAATCAGTAGGCTAAACTCTGCCCGTATAAATCTGCAATGTGAGTTATTCTCTTTTATCAAAAGTATTTTACAATACTCCATTTTCAAAAGTTATAATTACAGGGAGTAAGTCGTGGTTATCTTGAATCACTGGCTAGTGGGGTATTGTGCACATTACTAATTTCTCACGGGTTAGGCTAATAAATCCTAACAGTGATAAACGTCACTACTTGGGGAAAGACCCAATAGTGGTATGACCATCGTCACCAGGTGACACGGCGCCAGATAAAAATAAGATAGAAGCCATTGTAATCGCTCTTATGCTGTAATTTATAACCATGTGTCGTTTTATCAAATTTGAATAACTCGCCAGCATTTCCCCGCTGATAAAATATTTTTAAAACATGTTTCAGGCGACCTACTGTAAATCAAGAAAATGTGCTACGGAGCACTAACCAGCTTGAAGAGGTGGCTCAGTTAAAATAAATAAACATGTTTTATAAATCAGGGAATTTACTTGTGAAATTCCTCTACTGTAAATTACGGGGTTTATCCCGCATTATGAAATAAAATAATCGGGCATTTCAAGTTTTAAAAGATCCTGTTAAAATCTTCCGCTGTCGCATCATTTAATAAATACCACGGGTTCCTGTCCCGCGGCTCCTGACCGGGTCAAACCGGGGCTGGGGCCGTGACAGGAAAAGGTGGTATCAGAGCCACTGATTTAAGCCTATTAAGTATTCGAAATACTTAATTTTACTAATTGCCATTTTGTGATTATATGTTTTATTAACTGACTACTTGTTAGTTACAGTATGAGTAAGCAAAGAATTTCGGATATCTATCTTAAATTAGATAGTTCACCAAAAGAAAAGGGAAGTTCATCCCAAACAAATTTCTCAAGATACTCAGCAGATACTGAGGAGGGAATATTTGTTCATAAGCACAATATGAGAAACCACTTACCCCTAATAAAAGAAGTTTAATTATTAGAAAAAGTCAAGACAAAATGAGGAAGTCACAAACAAAAGAAATGATAATTAAAGAGACTCAGGGAATAGGTTATAAATCACCATGGGAAGATGAGCTAAATGAAAAATGGGCAGATCTCTACATGTTAGCTACTGTAGCAGTAAATGTTAACCTTTAAACTTCCAACACCCCGACCCAGTATTAGTACCCATATTATCCATAAGCCAGAAACTTTAAAACAATAAATAACCACTAGTATGTTTCAAATTTTAGTTGTACTAAATAAATATTTTGTTTTAATAAAATGATTTAGTGAATATTTGTAATTAATATTAATTTTTTTGCTTTCCATTCTGTGATTCTGTGAAAAAAAAATAATTTTAACCTAGAATTTTGTGTTTCTTCATAAATGCTAAACAGCATGAATGAATTATCTGAAGCTCTTGAGAATCTCAATCTATACCCTGTGAAAATAGAAGTTTCCAGAGACTTTACTGGTTACTTGGCCGATGTGGAGGAACCCATGGAATTTCAAGCTCCACCTCCGGAGAAATCAAAGCCAAAGAAAAGAAGAAGATTTGTGGGATGGAGGCGTGTGCGCAGAAGAAAACCAGTAACTAGGAAAGTTCCCAAAATAGAAAATCCCATGGATAAAGGAAAAGGAATAGAAATTGGGGAAAGTTCTAAGCAAGTCGAGAAATTACCACTACAGGAGGAATTAGATCGCATACTGGCAAATTGTGATGTCCTTAGGCCTATCAATGAAAACCTCTTCCCTTATCCTGCGGAAACCCAACTTCCATTAAACTTGGAACCGGCCATCCCAGAACCTCTGATCCACACCCAACCTCAAGGAATGGACGAATGGTGGACCAACGACTGGCAATTTCAAAACCTCCTAAATAATCCTTATACATTTTTCCCTCAGTTCGACCCAGAACCTACACCAAACCCTCCAATGAGTAATGAAAACTTAGCTGAACTTCGCCATTTTGGCGAAGAACTAATGGATGCAGGGAATAAGATTCGGGAGATAGGGGAACAAATCTCCTGGAAATACGATGAAAGGGAACATTGTTTCTGAAAGGCCAGCGAACTAGGGATAGTGTGGTTATGAAGCTGTGTTTGTATAATAATAATAGTAATAAAAATATAAGTATATGAAATAACCTGAAAATAAAACTTTTGTAAGATAACAAGTGTGTACGGAAGCATATTATAATATATAAAAATGGAAGTCGAGAAATTGACAATTTTGGCTATATATTTTAAGTGATTATGTGTAATTATTTTGTTATGTTTGGTTATTAATTACCTTATACTAATTATTTATATAAATTAATTACCAGATGGCACAAGCTGGTAATGAACCAGTTAATGAAGTTAATCAATCTGAGCATAACAATGAAGATCAATTTCTGAATAGGCAAGATATTGAGAATATCGTTACTCAGGGGATAGCCAATGCTATTCCAGCAATACTTGCTGCTGCTAGAAATCCAGTTGAACCTCAACAAATTATTCCTAGCAAACGTACACATGGTGATAATTTCAGTAATAGTGTAAACGGAGGCGACAACCATATCAATAACGACAACGATGGGATGCAAGCTCCACTCCTTAAGAAAATGAAAGCTGCAACACCTGGTTGCACTTACAAGGAGTTTCTTGCCTGTAAACCGGCCGAGTTTGCAGGTAACGAAGGAGCGACTACTGCACTACGTTGGTTAGAGAAAACCGAGGCAGTGATTACAATAAGTAAATGTGCCGAGGACGATAAGGTCATGTATGCGTCGCATCTGTTTAAAGAAGGGGCGCTAGAATGGTGGAATACGCTACTTCAAGCTAAAGGAAGAAATGTGGCATATGCCATGAATTGGGAAGAATTTAAAAGTCTGATGGAAAGAAAATTATGTCCCGAATATGAGAAAGAACAAATGGCAAATAAATTTCTGAACCACCGGATGGTGGATGTAGACTGTCGAGGGTATACTTCGACATTCTTCGAGTATGCGAGAGTAGTACCAACCTTGGCTTCGCCAGAACCGGTGCTTATTTCCCGCTATATTTGGGGATTAATTGGCGAAATCCGTGACATTGTCAAAGCTGCAAGACCACGCACTATTGACAATGCTGTGGAATTAGCTAATACTCTAACTGGCGGACTGGTATGCACAAGAGAAGAAACCCGGAAGAAGGAAGTAGCCCAAAAGATAACCCAAGGATTCCGTATGGGTAACATAAGTAATTTCAAAAGAAAGGGAACTGGGCAATCTTCCACTGTTCCATTTTGCAATGCCTGCAAAAGAAAGCATTTTGGAAGATGCAAGGGGTATTGCAATTTCTGCAAAATTCCGGGACACCAAGAAGAAGATTGCAGGAAGAAGAAAGCAACAATCTGCTACAACTGCGGAGAAGCTGGACATTTTAGGCCAGACTGTCCTAAATTGACTAAACCAGCTGATAACAAAACTAAACCTGCAGAAGGAGCTACCAAGAAAAACGCAAGAGCCTTCCAGTTGACTACTCAGGAAGCAAATTTAATTCCTGACGTGATAGCTGGTACGTTCCTAGTTCACGGCGTTTATGAAAAAGTATTATTTGACTCTGGTGCAAACCAAAGTTTTATAAATACTTCATTCTGCCAAGCTCTTAAGCTACCTTTAACAAAACTTAGGCAAGTTTTTACAGTCGAAACGGCAGATGGGAATTCTGTTAACATAGATCGGGTTTTGCAAAAAGGAAAGATAGAACTTTTAGGTCATAAATTTTCTGCAAACCTGTTACCTATGAATTAGTTGGGTTTGATATTGTGTTAGGAATGGATTGGCTACTAGCCAATCATGCTCGAATTCTTTGCGATAAGAATTCTATAGAAATTCATACACCTACAGGAGAATTAGTGGTGATTACAGGAGATAAGCCACGAAAGCCAATGAAATTCATTTCAGTAATGAAGTTGGCCAGTTATTCAAGAAAACAAGAAATGGTGTATATGATTTCAGTAATCATTAACACTAAGAGTAAGGAACTCAAATAAATTCCAGTAGTATCAGAATACCCAGAGGTATTCCCAGAAGAACTACCTGGATTACCACCTGATAGGGAAGTAAAATTAGAATTCATCTAATTCCTAGAACTACACCAATAGCTAAGGCACCTTATCGATTAGCAACCACCGAAATGCTAGAATTGAAAAAGCAATTAGATGAATTACTAAGCAAAGGATTCATACAACCTAGTTCATCCCCATGGGGAGCACCAGTGTTGTTTGTAAAGAAGAAAGATGGATCAATGCAAATGTGTATCGATTATAGAGAATTGAATAAAGTTACAATTAAGAATCGATACCCATTACCTAGAATTGATGATCTTTTCGATCAACTTCAAGGAGCTAGATATTTTTCTAAGATAGATTTACGCTTCGGATATCATCAATTGAAGGTACAAGAAGATAACATACCTAAAACTTCTTTTAGAACTAGGTATGGTCATTACGAGTTTACAGTCATGCCCTTCGGATTAACAAATGCTCCTGCAGCATTTATGGACATGATGAATAGAATCTGTAAACCGTATTTGGATAAATTTGTAATTGTCTTTATCGACGATATACTCATTTATTCCAAAAGTCAGGAGGAACACTGTCAGCATTTGCATGCACTCTTAACTTTGTTAAGAAAAAAGAAACTTTACGCCAAATTCTCGAAGTGTGAATTTTGGCTGCAAGAAGTGCAATTTTTAGGACACATGGTGAATCACGAAGGTATTCACGTAGATCCTGCTAAGATAGAAGCAATCACCAAATGGAAGGTTCCGCAGTCAGCTATGGAAATTAGAAGTTTTATAGGATTAGCCGGATATTATAGACGGTTTATTAAGGATTTTTCCAAAATAGTTGTACCATTAACTAAGCTAACCTGTAAAGCAGTTAAGTTTGAATGGGGACCTAGGCAAGAAGAAGCCTTTAGGATTCTGAAGCAAAAGCTAACAAATGCTCCAATTCTAGCCTTGCCAGAAGGAACAGAGGATTTTGAAGTATACTGTGATGCTTCAAAACTAGGATTTGGATGTGTGTTAATGCAATGCAAAAAGGTAATTGCGTATGCGTCAAGGCAATTGAAAAAGCACGAAGAAAATTATACAACTCATGACTTAGAATTAGGAGCCATAATTTTTGCCCTTAAGATTTGGAGACACTATCTGTATGGAAGTAAGTTTACTGTTTATACAGATCATAAGAGCTTAAGATACATATTTGGGCAAAAAGAATTAAACATGAGGCAAAGAAGATGGATGGAGATCCTAAGTGACTACCATTGTGATATTCAATATCACGAAGGAAAGGCTAATGTAGTTGCAGATGCCTTAAGTCGTAAGTATCATGAAAAACGACGACGAGTTCATGCTCTTAGATTAAGTTTACAATTAGACTTAATGGAACAATTAAAGAATGTTCAGGAAACATCAATCAAGGATGATGCTGAAGGAATGAAAGGACGAATAAAGGAATTAGAACAAGGAAGTGATGGAATTTGGAGATTCCATAAGAAACGAATTTGGGTACCTAAGCAAGGAGAATTAAGGAATAAGATTTTAGAAGAAGCCCATAAATCTAGGTATACCATGCATCCTGGTAACAATAAGATGTACCAAGATTTAAGAAATAACTTCTGGTGGATAGGAATGAAAAAGGACATAGCTAAATATGTTTCTAAGTGTCTTACTTGTTCACAAGTTAAAGCAGAACACCAGAAACCATCAGGGTTACTACAACAATTAGAAATGCCTGTATGGAAATGGGAGCTCATAACAATGGACTTTGTTACTAAGTTACCCAAAACCAGAAAAGGTAATGACGCGATTTGGGTAATTGTGGATCGATTAACCAAATCAGCTCATTTTCTACCTATGAAAGAAACCTTTAGCATGGAAAGGTTGGCAAAGTTGTATGTAGATGAAGTAGTATCCTTACATGGAGTCCCACTCCCCATTGTATCGGATAGGGATAGTCGTTTCAATTCCCATTTCTAGATAAGTTTCTAGGAAGCAATGGGAATCCGACTAAATCTAAGCACTGCATATCATCCTCAGACAGACGGACAAAGTGAAAGGACGATCCAAACCCTGGAAGACATGCTTAGGGCATGTGTGATAGATTTTGGTGGAAATTGGGATGACCACCTACCTTTAATTGAATTCTCCTATAACAATAGTTATCATGCAAGCAAAGAAGCTGCCCCGTTTGAAGCACTGTACGGACGAAAATGCAGAACTCCAGTCTGTTGGGCAGAAATAGGAGAAAGTCAATTATCAGGTCCTGAAATAGTACAAGAAACTACGGACAAGATCACTCAAATCAAGGAAAGACTAAAGACGGCTCGAGATCGCCAGAAAAGTTATGCAAATAATCGACATAAGCCGTTAGAATTTCAAATCGAAGACAAGGTTCTCTTAAAAGTTTCTCCTTGGAAAGGAGTAGTTCGGTTCGTTAAGAAAGGAAAGTTGAGTCCAAGATACGTAGGACCATTCCCAATAATCCAACGAATAGGACCAGTTGCCTATCGCTTACAGCTACCAGAAGAGCTAGCTAGAGTACATGATGTGTTTCATGTATCCAATCTCAAGAAATGTCTATCTGACGAAACTCTGGTGGTACCTCTTCAAGATGTAGAGGTAAATGAAAAGTTGAAGTTCGTAGAGAAGCCACTACAGATAGAAGACAGAAAGGTCAAGTTTCTCAAACATAAAAGACTCATATTGGTCAAAGTCAAGTGGGATTCAAAGAGAGGACCCGAGTACACTTGGGAGCTGGAATCGGAGATGAAAAGAAAGTATCCTTACTTATTTCAGTAAATCTCGAGGACGAGATTTTAAATAAGGTGGGGAGGATGTAAGGACTCTCAAAAATGTCCCAAATTGACCCGTAAAATACAAACCCTGACCCCTGAAACCCTAAACCAAATTAAAAACCAAGAAAACAAGAAATCTGGTCTTCAGGCGGGCCGCGTAAGGGTCAAGCTTAAGTTGACGCTGGCCGCGTCAATATGGTGTTGACCGGAAAAGTGTTCCAGATCCACATGGCATCCATCTGGCAACCCTACGCGTGACCCAGCAAACCTACACGTAGACTAGGTGGCTACGCGGGTCGCGTAAGGGTTGGCTGAGAGTTCATACGGGCCGCGTGAGAACCATATTTCACCTATAAATAGCTTGGATCAGGAGCTTTCATTCTGTGTCGAAACCACAATTCAAAAACGAAAGTATACTGTCCAAAAGTCGAATTTACTTCCAAAATTAGTGGGGTGCTGCTACGATACAGGGTATTAACTCGATCGCTGCTACGATTCAATGTCCGATCGATTGAAAATTATCCAATGAATGTTTAAGTGTTGCTCAAAATTTGGGTTATACTTTGTCATTCATCGTGAATTCGATGGATGTTTAAGTATTGCACTTTGTCATTCGTTGTGAAGGTTTTTAATCTCGTGAATTATCGTAAATGTTGTATTAGTTACTAACCTAGTTCGTGTGCATTGTTATTTAATTTAGGTTACAAGGCTAATCAGTAGGCTAAACTCTGACCGTATAAATCTACAATGTGAGTTATTCTCTTTTATCAAAAGTATTTTACAATACTCCATTTTCAAAAGTTATAATTACAGGGAGTAAGTCGTGGTTATCTTGAATCACTGGCTAGTGGGGTATTGTGCACATTACTAATTTCTCACGGGTTAGGCTAATAAATCCTAACAGTGATAAACGTCACTACTTGGGGAAAGACCCAATAGTGGTATGACCATCGTCACCAGGTGACACGGCGCCAGATAAAAATAAGATAGAAGCCATTGTAATCGCTCTTATGCTGTAATTTATAACCATGTGTCGTTTTATCAAATTTGAATAACTCGCCAGCATTTCCCCGCTGATAAAATATTTTTAAAACATGTTTCAGGCGACCTGCTGTAAATCAAGAAAACGTGCTACGGAGGACTAACCAGCTTGAAGAGGTGGCTCAGTTAAAATGAATAAACATGTTTTATAAATCAGGGAATTTACTTGTGAAATTCCTTTACTGTAAATTACAGGTTTTATCCCGCATTATGAAATAAAATAATCGGGCATTTCAAGTTTTAAAAGATCCTGTTAAAATCTTCCGCTGTCGCATCATTTAATAAATACCACGGGTTCCTGTCCCGCGGCTCCTGACCAGGTCAAGCCTGTTGGTCTCTGTATGCCCAAGACACATATTAAATTGATGTGGCTAGTACGTTATGATCCAAGTCGAGTCATGCCCAAATACAAGCTAGACAAACACTCATATTATTTATTTGTGATATGATCAAACAAATAAATATTAACACTTACAATATTTAGAAATTGGTTTTCTAAATAATTACACTTGAGAAACCAATAAATTATATGGATAATTTATTTTGAGAGAATATTTTATTTTGTTATTTAATGGGTTAAATGACATTATAAAAGATTACATAAAGTCTTGCAAACATATGGTGTAATATTTTATAAAAGTTATAAAAAAAACAAGACTTAAAATTGTTAAAAGAATTTTTTTTTTAAACACCCTCCAAAAATCGGCCAACATGTGGTCTTCCCAAGAAGTTGTGGTCCAATCACATTTCATGCATTTTTTCATGTGTAGGAGCCTCTTGATTGGATGGTCTTTCCAAGACCATTTTGGTCCAATTAGCTTACATGCAATTGCATGTGTTAGGAGACTCATGATTGGGCAAAGGGGAGGTGATGCTTTCTCTCAAGTTTTATAAACATTATGGATGATCAAAAATAAAGGGAAGACTTGGAAGAACTCTCTCAAATTTTCGGTCATAAGGGGTGTTTTTCAAGTGTTCGGTTTTTTATCTTTGGTGTTAAAATCCTAGCTAATCTCGTGGTGTTTGTTGGAAGCTTGGGGTATACAAGCTTTAGGCCTTCTACTGTTGAAGGCAACCATTCAAGAAACATCATCCGTTTCATCATCCTATTACTCCAAGAAGGTAGTATTCTAAACACCCTATGGTTGTGTTTGATAGTATGCATTTTCATATATGGATCCGGGTTTTGGGATTTTGCATATAAATGGTTTTATATCTTATAAAAGTAACATGTTTTAAACATTATTTCCGCTACGTTTTTATTTCATATGGATGAAATTGCTTTGATAAACATGTTAAAATCCCATCAATGGCATCTATAGCCGCTTATATGAATGCATGCTTCAATAGATTAAAAATTTCGGGTTTCGGTTTGAATAAAACCCTATGGCCGAAAATTTTAACATGGTTAACCCTTTGTTTTTCAAGATTATTTTCTTACATGCATAAGGGAATCTTGAAAAATTATTTCATATGGATGAATTTGTTTGTCTGGACAAAACTTACCTTTTCGGTTTTTTAGTACATAGCCGAAAATGATCATAAAAGGGAACCATTTTTTTAAGCTTCTTATAATTTATATATATATATATATATATATGTGGATATATATTTTGGTGCATATGACCTAGCCATGACCTTGTGTTGAATGATTGTGTTGTGATTCATTATATTATTATTTCAATGGATTGTAATAATTATTATTTTATTCTTCCATTAGAAGATATGTAATTTATTTATTTTATTTGGTATGTAAAATAAATAGATTAGGTGCATTTTATTTTACTAGAAATGATGTATTAGGATATATTTTGTAAAAGAAGATGCACACAAAAATGCGGTTTTGGTTTGGACCATAATATTCGGTCCAAAGAACTTCATCGTTCTCAACGGGATTTTAACCCAATAACCAAAACACATTTTTTTGAAGTCCAAAGGAGTTTGGAGCTGAAAATAAAAGACTTTTGGAAGCTGAAAGAAAGCGGAGAAATCACAACACAAGAAGGAGACTTGAAGCATTTGGATGCGGGATCAAGTGGGAGTTCATCGACACATTACTTGTCTCATTTTTCACCCCTTAGGAAGGACCTTTTGGCACACTTGTTTCGGCTAACAAGTGTTGTCAAAATAGTTGGCTATGGTTATGCACCTATTGTTATGTATGTTATGTTTGTGTGGTTGTTTATTTTGTTGTTTAGATGATATGTAGATATGCATGACTTAACAAACTAATAATCAACAACAAGCGTAAAATTGGTTCTTGACAAAATCATTAAAATGTTTAATAAGGGTTTTATTAAAAATTAATGATTTTATAATAAAATGGGTTTATTAAAAAGAACCTTGAAAATTTGTTTTCACCAAAGTACCATTAATTTGAATGCATGCAAATGTATGGTACATAATATTTTCTAAACTAGAATTTTGAAATATTGAAAACCCTTTTCTAAAACAAGTCAAACGCCATCCTTTTATACAACACTCGAAACACTTGGGAACTCTTATTGTGGGATAAAGGTCACCTAACCACATTTGAGGGAACTTGTATGTTCGAGGTGAGTTTACCATGTTTGTGGGATAAAGGTCACCTAACCACTTATGTGAATAAACTCACATGTGTGTATAAGTTAGACGACTTGATTTGGAAACCATGAACTTAGGGTCATCGAAGCATGGGGAACAAAGGTGTTGATGGGATTAAACATGCCAATTAAACATAAAGATGTTTAACCGATCCCATATGGCTAGAAATTGCAAAGAGTTGCAATTGTCAAACGTTGACTACATTGTTAATTCAAATAGAGGGATAAAGGTCACCTAACCAATATTTAAATCTAACGTTGGATTCTAGATTTTAATTATTAATTGTCTTTAAGACACAAAAGGGTATTAATGATTAAAATATAATAATATTGAAAATACTAAAATTGAACTTGTTAAATTTTGTAGATGGCCGCTAACAATGCAAACCCGACTAACCAAATCATCTGAAACCTATCATTAAGAACCATCCTTGAAAAGGATCGTCTCAACCATAACAACGTCATGGATTGGTTTCGAAACTTGAGAATCGTTCTCAAGCAGGAGAAGATATCCTATGTGTTGGACGATCCTATTCCCGATGAACCTAACGTGGAAGATGTGGAAGCCTACAACGATTGGGTTAAGTATACCGAGGACTCCATGCAAGCCTCATGCCTCATGTTGGGAACTATGATTCTCGAAATTTAAAAGGATTTTGAACACCACGGGGCATACGACATGATTACCCAGTTAAAGGAAATGTTCCTACAACAAGCAATGGTAGAACGCTTTGAAACTGTTCGGGCGCTTCATGCATGTCGAATGGAGGAAACCCAATCGGTATCATCTTATGTTCTCAAGATGAAAAGCCACATTGATCGCCTCGAGAGGCAAAATTGTCCCGTCTCTAAAGAGTTGGCTACGGATTTGATCCTCAACTCTTTAACAAAGAAATTTGAGAGTTTTGTAATGAATTACAACATGAATGGATGGGACAAGAGCATTGGTGAGCTTCATGAAATACTCAAAACGGCCAAAGCAGGAATGGGCAAAAAGGCTTTACCCGTCCTAGCGATCAATGAAGGAGGCAACAAGAAGAGGCCCCACCCCGACTCTAAAGCAAACTATGCTAAAAGAAAGGGACACGTCAAGGGAAAGGGAAAGGGAAAGGGAAAGGGAACGGGAAAAGCTAAAGCAGAACCCACCAAACCGAAGGAGAAGAAGCAAAAGGTTGCTACGAATGACCCATGTTTTGAATGTGGTGAGATAGGACACTGGAAGAGAAATTGTCCAACCTATCTCAAGGAGTTGAAAAACAAGAGGGATGTAGGGCAAACCTCAGGTACTATCTTTATGATACATGTTGAGCTTAATGTTATTTCTTCTAACACATGGGTACTAGATACCGGATGTGGAACTCATATTTGCAATTCGTTGCAAGGGTTCAAAAGAAATAAACATTACAAGAAGGGAGACGCTAGTCTCTTCATGGGCAACGGAGCAAAGGTTGATGTCGAAGCTCAAGGAGACTACGTTTTAGAGCTTCCAAGTGGTTTGGAAGTTATTTTGAAGAACGTTTTGTATGCTCCTAGTTTAACTAGGAACATAATTTCTGTTTCCCTTTTAAGACAATGTGGTTTAAATTTCGAATTTGTTAACTGTTAGGGGTCATTTTCTTAACATACGTATCCTGACCAATATCCTGCCTTTGTTTGTTTATTTGTGACCAGGATGCTGGAAGAGGATATTGCTGACATCTTGGGCGATATCCTGAGGTTTATTGAATTAACCACGTGCAGGTTAAAGGCTGAGACTTGCTAACGGTCAAGAGGACTTCTTCTCCTCAAGACTCGGACGAGTTTGTTGAAGGAGAGACGTTGAGCCCGAAAGACCAGGTCTACAACGTTCGATGAAGGAATATTCGGTGGATCCCGGAAGTTTAGGATAGTTTGTTATTTTATCTTTACTATAAATAGATGGGGGCGGATCAGTTTAAGGCACACAATTCTCACTAACACTCTCGAACACTTTCACTCTCTAGCTCATTGCAAACACCACACTTGTATTCAAATTTCATTGTAACACATAGTCGATCCGCACCGCATCCTGCACTGTATCCTGACGTTTGAAGTAATAAGAAGAACAAGGCAGCTGCGATTGTCAGCTCCCGAGGTTTTATGCCGGCGATCTAGATTGATCAAGGGCTTTCCTCGTACATCTCGTGTCGTTTACTTTACTTTTGCTCATTGTTTGATCATAGATACAGCTCAATATCCTGAGCCGTATCCTGAATACTGATTTCCTAATTAACTCAACAAGCATATTTTCAAGTACACTTTCTAGCACACTACCTCACTTTACTAATTTGATCACTTAATTGCTTCGGTAATTTTTGACCAAAACAATTTGGCGCCCACCGTGGGGCAAGTGGTGCTCTCTTTACTAAAAAATTTTTTGAAATCGCTAATCGGCTTTCTATTTTCAAAACTTTTTGCCACATCGTCCATAATGGCCTCAAGATCAAACATGAGTTCCTCTACTGTGTCTGCTATGACTTCTGCTACTACTGGTTCGGTGCTTCCACCACCTCCTCCAAGGATGCCAGCCTCTTCACGACCTCAGGACATTATCCCTACTCGCAGTGTTCAGGAATCTGCTCCTGTTCTAGCTTCTAATGATGAAATTCTTACTTTATTTGGAAGTGTGCAGGAACAAATGAGGTAGCAACAGGAAACAAATCAAATGCTTTTAAGGGAAATACAACTCCTGAAGTCTGGCTCGAGCAGATCTGCTGAGGATAATGTCACTCCATTGCACCCCAGAGCGTTGAACTTTAGTTCAGCTGTGTATACTGAGGATAACAGGGGGAATATTGTGCCCAGTCTTCCTCAGAATCATACTCCTGAAATACCCTCCTCGGTCAGGATGTCAACCATGAGGAGCTCAGGATATGCTTCAGGATACGGGAAAAATCCTCCAACGGGTAACGTGTCAAATAATAATAATACTAATGCTACTAACAATAGTGGATCTTTGCAGGATACAGGTGTGACATCAGCACTTACTAGGGAACTTCAAAAGTTGAAGGACATGATATCCAGTGTACCTGGGGTGGTCCAGCCGATCCCGGAAGTGTCCCAAGACAGCCATAAGATATCTCGTTTTGCACATCCTATCTGTGATGCTGAGATCCCAAAGAGATTTCAAACCCCCAACATGAAGCTTTACGACGGAACTACGGATCCTGAGGTGCATATTGCTCAGTATAGGGAAAGAATGGAGATTAACCCTATCCCTCCGGAGCTCAAGGAAGCGTGCTTGTGCAAGGGATTTGGTTCTACCTTAACAGGATCAGCCTTGAAATGGCTGTTAAACGTTCCTCCTCACTCAATTACTTCGTTTGCTCATTTGGTTAATTTATTTAACAGTCAATTTTCTTGTAGTCTGAGTTTTGAGAAACTAACCAGTGATCTTTACTGGATAACTCAAGGGCCTCAGGAATCCTTGAGGGATTATGTGAACAAATTCAGTCTAGAATCCTTGGATATCCCCCATCTTGATGTTGCAACAGCTGTGCAAGCTTTTAAGATGGGATTACAAAAGGATTCTCAGTTTTATCAGGATCTTGTAATGAATCCCTGCAGGAATCTCGACGAAGCTCGTAACAGGGCTTTGAGATATATCCGTCTGGAAGATGACAGGAAAATGCAAGAAAGGATGAACTCATCTAACACTTATGAGTCAACTAACACGAAGTCAGAATCCTCATTCAAGTCATATCGGCCTAAGCCATATGGTAGAAATGAAAACAAGAGAGTGAATGCTGTCGAAGATGAGGATCCTGAAGAGTATCCTGAGTTGTCTGAATATTGCTTTTCTGTTAACATTCCTGAATTGATGTATGCCATGCAGGGTCTAGGAGACAAGGCTAGGTGGCCTCGAAAGAATCAACAAAAGGCTGAATGGAAAGATAAGTCAAAGTGGTGTGCTTTCCACGAAGATTTCGGACATGTAACTGAGGATTGCATTGCTCTAAGGAAAGAAATAAGCTATCTTCTAAGCAAGGGATATCTGAAAGATCTCTTAGGAAGAAAGAAGATTAAGGGTCAGGATACTGAAAAGGATCCTGAGCGAGCAGCATCACCTCCCGCGGATGACAAGATAATCAACTTCATTTCGAGAGGATCCGACATTTGTGGAACTTCGTATTCGGCAGCAAAGAGACATGCAAAGGAAGCTAAGGCCGAAAGGGGAGACAAACCTGTCAGAATGACTACCCTCACAACTGACAAAGTGATCACTTTTGATGCTGATGACAGGGATACTGTCCTGGATCCTCACCATGATGCTCTGGTAATAACGTTATATGTGGCTAACCATTTTGTACACAGGATACTGGTTGATAATGGCAGCTCCGTCAACATAATCCAACTAGAAACTCTGAAGAGAATGAATGTATCTCCAATGGATATCACTTCAAAGTCTACCGTGCTTGTTGGGTTCAGTGGAGAGGCTAGAAACACAGTGGGAGAGATAAAGTTGCCAGTATACGTTGAAGGAGTCAACTCGATACAACGTTTCTGTGTGATGGATTCTCTATCCTGCTATAACATCATACTGGGAAGACCGTGGATTCACGATATGAAGGCCGTGCCATCAACATATCACCAATGCATCAAGATACCTACCCCTTGGGGAGTGGTCAGAGTTGATAGTGATCAGCAGGAGGCGAAAGAAAGCTACTCATCCTCGATGAAATCCTCAACCAAACCTAGTGTAGCATAGCAATTAAAGACGCGGGCCCAGGATATCGTGAAGGATCCGGAGCAGGATGTGAAGAAAATTATCCTGGACCAGGATAATCCCGATATTTCGGTGCTCGTAGGGACCAATATCCCTCAGGATATTGAAGAACAATTAATTAACTTTTTGAAATGCAGGATGTCAACGTTGCATGGAAGCATGAGGATATGACAGGCATATCCAAAGATATTATCACTCACAAGCTTGGAATTGATAAATCATTCAAGCCTGTGCAACAAAAAAGAAGGAAGTTTGCTCCTGAGCGGAACACTATTATCCAGGAGGAAGTTGAAAGGCTATTAAAGTCCAGAATGATCAGAGAGGTTAAGTTCCCAAGATGGCTAGCAAACGTGGTTGTAGTGCAAAAGAAAAATGGGAAATGGAGAGTTTGTGTAGACTACACAGACTTGAACAAAGCCTGTCCTAAAGACCCATTTCCTCTTCCCCACATTGATGCAATGGTAGATGCCACTGCCGGGCATGAAATGCTGACCTTCATGGACGCATCTTCAGGATTTCAACAGATCCAAATGGAGCCTTCTGACCAGGAGGATACTGCCTTCATGACACCAACAGGTATTTATTGTTATACAGCTATGCCTTTTGGTTTGAAAAATGCAGGTGCAACATACCAAAGATTGGTAAACATGATGTTCAAAGACAAACTGGGGGACACCATGGAGGTATATATTGATGATATGGTGGTGAAATCTAAAAAGGCTGAGGATCACCTCCAGGATATCAAGGGAGCATTTGATATCCTGGATCAATACAACATGAAGCTGAATCCTGCTAAATGCCATTTCGGAGTGGGGGCAGGAAAGTTTCTTGGATATATGGTGACAAAAAGGGGGATAGAAGCAAGCCCAGAGCAGATCAAAGCTATCCTGGATATAAAATCACCCTCAAATATGAAGGACGTACAAAGATTGACAGGGCGAGTAGCAGCTTTAAACAGGTTTATCTCGAGATCCTCAGAGAAGTGCAAAGATTTTTATGATATCCTGAAGAAGAATAAAAGATTCGAATGGGGGGAGAAGCATGAAGCAGCCTTGCAGGATTTGAAACGATATCTCTCAACCGCACCTCTATTGATGAAGCCTGAAAATGGTGAACCACTATCCCTGTACCTTGCTGTATCAGGGAATGCTGTAAGTGCCGTTCTCATAAAGGATCATGAAGGTCAGCAATATCCTGTTTATTATGTTAGTAAAAGTTTGCTAGATGCTGAAACTAGGTATTCTCATTTAGAAAAATTGATACTAGCATTAGTCATGGCATCAACGAAACTTAGGCATTATTTCGAGACACATAGGATACATGTTAAAACAAATTATCCTGTCAAAAATGTGCTTAGAAAACCAGAGATGTCAGGCAGGATGGCCAAGTGGTCAGTAAAGTTAAGTGCTTATGATTTAGTATATGAACCTAGAAATGCCATAAAATCTCAGGCTTTAGCTGACTTTGTGGCTGACTTTAGTAGTGACATTCAGGACGAGGTAGACCTAGAAGTTCAACAGTTAGGAGAATCCTCAGGATCCTGGACATTATATACTGACGGTGCATCTAATGTAAGAGGAGTAGGATTAGGAATACTACTAAAATCGCCACAGGGGGACATATTACCCCAGGCTATTAGGTGTGAATTTCCTGCTACTAATAATGAAGCAGAGTATGAGGCTTTAATTGCAGGATTAGAGTTGGCTAAGAGCATGAGTATCAAAAATTTGCAAGTATATGTTGACTCTTTGTTAATTACTAACCATTTTAATGGATCTTATGCAGTTAAGGGTGAGAAATTAATCGAATATCTCGATATTCTCAAAAAATTAGCAGGATATTTCGATGTTTTTATACTTGAACAGGTACCAAGGGAGGATAATGCTGAAGCGGATGCCTTAGCAAATTTGGGATCATCGATCAGGATACCTGAAGGGACGCAAATACCAATATTACATGTCTTATATCCTGCAACGAATCCTCAGGATAAAGAAGTAGCTGGTATTCAGGATCCTGGAGCAGAACATCCTGAAGAGGATCCTAAATCCTGGACGGCTCCAATCATGAGATATCTCAAAGAAGGACACATCCCTGGAAATGAGAATCCTAAGGCATTTAGGATGAAGGTATCACGATTCACTATTATAAATAATATTTTATACAAGAAATCTCTTGCAGGACCGTATTTGAGATGCTTGGAGGATCCTGAAGCCAAAGAAGTACTTCAGGATATACATGAAGGGGATTGTGGTAACCATGCTGGGGGCAGGTCGTTATTCTCAAAAGTGTTAAGGACAGGATATTATTGGCCAACAATGAGAAAGGATGCAGCTGAATATGCTCGAAGATGTGACGCATGTCAAAGACATAGTAACATACTGCATCAACCTGCTGAACCATTATATCCTATTGTTTCCCCTTGGCCGTTTATGAAGTGGGGTATGGATATAGTGGGAAAGCTACCAAAAGCTCCGGGAGGAAAAGTCTTTATGCTAGCAATGACGGATTATTTCTCTAAGTGGGTTGAAGCAGAAGCATTTGTTCAAGTAAGAGATCAAGAAGTAGTATCCTTCATAAAGAGGAATATCTTAACCAGATTCGGAGTACCAGCCGAGATAATCTATGACAATGGTTCTCAATTTATAAGCAAGAGAACTACTGACTTTTGCAAAAGTTGGGGAATCAAAATGATTACATCTACTCCGGTACATCCTCAAGCAAATGGACAAGCAGAATCCTCAAACAAGATAATTGTCAATAACTTAAAGAAGAGACTTAGAGCCAAAAAAGGAAGATGGGCAGAAGAATTACCCTTTGCTTTATGGGCTGATAGGACAACGGTAAAGAATGCAACAGGCCAAACCCCATTTTCCTTGGTGTTTGGAGCAGAAGCAATGATTCCAACGGAAATGACAATACCTACTGCAAGATCTACCTTAAGTGATCCTGAGCAGAATCCTGAAGCCTTGAGTCAGGATTTAGACACTATAGATGAAAAGAGAGATGCGGCAAGGCTAAGGATGGCAGCATATCAACAGAGAATATCCAGGGCATATAACAAGAATATTAGGACCAGAAGATTTAAGGTTCGAGATTGGGTGCTAAGAAAGGCTTTTCAGAATACTACTAATCCTGCCGATGGCAAGTTAGCTCCAAAATGGGAAGGACCATATTAAGTTGAATCAGAAGCAGGGAAAGGAGCATACAGACTCAAGAATATGGAGGGGGATATGCTACCGAGGTCTTGGAATGCTATACACCTTAAGCTCTATTTCAAGTGAGTTTAGAATTTAATTTCTAACTCAGGATGGTATGAATTCTACCTTTTTTAAATATGTTCGGTTTAATTTGTTCTTTGTAACCCAATACTGACTTAAGCATCGGAGGGGTGTTAGCCAAGCTAACACCCACCTTAGTTTACAATTGTTTTGCAAGATATGTTTCAGGATATAGCTCCAGGATATGTACTCAGGATAACTCGAAAGATTAGAGGATTGGCCCCCTCTCTCACGTTTAAGGGATACTGATCCCTTCACAGGTTTAAAGGTATTCACCTTTCTTCCGAATTGGGTTTAAACACCCCGCCTGGAGCGCAAGTTATTCAGGGATAGTTCAAGGTGGCGGGACCAGTCCATGTAAAAGTGGCTGACAATTTCGTTACTCTTGGCTATATCCTGAATCCTAAAGGTATATGAGGATTGATCACCCTCTCTCACGAAGGGGTATTTTCATACTCTCTAAGGTTTAAAGGTTTTCACCTTTCTAAGTCTTGGAGTTTATACACTCCCGCCTGTAGCGCATGAAAATTTGGGATTTTCCCCAGGATACAAGGGATTTATCTCCAGTACATCCTTGGGTTTTACCCTTGGGACGTAAAAAATTGCCTATGCAATGGAAACTGACATTCAGTAGATTTCTAAAGTATTTGAAGACATTGTACACAGGGGACATCCATGCCAAGATGGTGATGTAAAGCTAAAAGGATGAGGCTCAGAACTAATGCACTAAGTACCTTGCACAGGGGACATCTTCATTGGAAGAGTTGCAAAGGGATTGAAGTTTGGTAATAGGTTTATACCCTATTTCTGGTATGATCTTTCCTTTGTAAACATCGTCTAAGTTTTTAGTAACATTATTTTAAGTATCCTGATATATTCTCAAAGTCCTTTTCAGGATATTTGATTAGGGTGTTTGAAACTAGTATTAGTTTGGAACTTTGATCATTTAAATATTATCAAAACTTGGTTTTGAAAAGATAGATTGTTTTTCACTTTCTAAAGAAATTTTTACAAAGTTGAAGGAACGTTTGGAAGTTCTATCTAATAAAAGGTTTTTACAGTATATCGCTGAGCATACTGATCAGGATATTTTATAAGATAACAGTATGAATTTTTTTGCAAAGCTAAGATTTATACTTAGAAAAATAAAAAGATGAAATTATTCTTGAAGCAATCAATACTGGTTGATAACCGAAGGTTTCATCCTGAAACCCAGGACCCATCCACCTTCGGCTATCAAATTGTTTCGATACAGAAATATAAATTGTTCATAAAAACATAAAATTGTTCGAATGATTTAAAGGAAATAAGCTCTAGGGGGTAGTGCCTTCTTGGTCCATAGTGGTTTCAGCAACATCCGTCTTGGGATCCGCCTCAGCATCCTTCTCAACATCGGTTGCTTTTTCAACTGCTTTGGAAGGTTCTTCGACAGTTGATTTGGAAGAGGTGCCGCCGAGGTTCTTCAGCTTGGTCTCCCAAGCACCAATATCCCAAGAAGGGCATTCAAAACCTAATGTTTTGGCTTCATGAGCCATCTTCAACCTGGCTTGAAGGAGAGAAATGACGACGGAACTTTTGAGGCTTTCCCGGTAGCTGACCATATCCCGTTCGTACTGCACATGGGCGGCTTCCAGATCGGCCTGGGCTTGAAGAGTAGCTTTGTTGAGAGCAACTTGGTGTTCCTGGATCATAGCTTTGAATTTCTCCTCGTAGTGACGAGATTTGGCGGCTGCGATCATGCCTTGATCAGAGATTGTGATTTCAGCTTCCTTTAGCTTGGTTTCAAGCGTCTTGTTGAGCTTGCAGGATTCTTGATATAAGTTAACCAAACGCTCAAGACCCTACAAAGGTAAGACGATAGGTATTAATATTGATAAATCTTTGATAATAATGTAAATTGCAGGATATGATATGAGAATAATGACCTGGTTAAGAAAAGAAGTCATAAACCCGCTAGCTTCAATGAACCCGTGCTTCTCATAAGGAAATGTGTCAGAAATGACAGGGGAATCAGGTTCTTTCCTTTTGCGGGAACTTGAACTCCGGGGCTTGGTAGCCGGTGAAGGTTTAGGAATGATGATGGCTTTGGAGCTGCTGGGTTTGGATGTAGCTGTGGTCTTGGGGCTAGGTTCTTTCTTGACATGGATCTGGTCAGAATAGCTGTCCAATTCGTCGAGATCGAAGACTTCAGGGATCTTAGCTGGTGCTGCATAAAGGGAAAAGTTTTACTCTTTATCTTATCATTATACTGTTGTGACTAATTATTTTGAAAGAAATTCTTACCAGACATCTCGGATGATGAGTATTGACTGGAACTCGGGACGTGTGTGGTGAAAGTCCTGTCTATTGCAGGTAACTGGTAAACAGTATTGATTCTCTCTTCTGACTCAGCGGTAGGGGGAGAAACTTCCTTGAAGTTCACTGCATAAAGATCAAAAAGAAGAGTATTAATAGAAGATAACAATCAAATGGTCTATGAGGATATTTATGATTCTACCGGTGGTTAACCACTCCACCGGAAGGCTGGCACCCTCAGCAATGGAGTCTCGTTTGACAAAGAAAAATTTGCGTTGCCATCTGTCTTCGTTTTTGGTGGCCTTGAGAATCAGGGGTTTGCTGGAGGTCGAGAAGAGCAAGAACCGGCTAGAGCCGTGGGATCGGAGGCGATAAGCAATAGGCAAATCCTCGATGCGAAGGTCGGAACAATGGAGATTTTTTATTTGATTAAGTACAATTAGTACTCTCCAAACCATGGGCATGGTTTGAGCAAAAGAGATGCCGGTGGTTCGAAAGAATTGCATCATGAATTCAGGAAAAGGGTATCGAAGACCTAGTGAAAAAGGATATGCTGGAAAACAAACCCATTCAGTGGAAGAAACATCTGATCGGATTGACCGATCGAATGGTCTCAAGACCGTGTTATCGGGGAAAGCGCCGGAAGCTCTTAAAGCTGCAATGTCTGCGTTGTCAAAAGCACAGATCTCCTTTTCGGGATTTTTAAGGAGATTCTGCTGGGTGAAGGTTTCGGCGTCCATTGCGAGTAAGGTGATGTAAATTGATAAAAAGTAAATCGGAAATGGAGGATTACCTGAAGGTTCTGTTGAAGATATCTGCTTTTCAAACAAGAAAAGAGAAGATATAGGGGCGTTGATCTCCATTGAGTAAAAAACGCGTTGGAGGTTACGATGTGATCTTGACCGTCGCTTTGTTTTAAATGTCTTGAGTTATGGGATAAGATTTTTGAAATATATCCGTTGGATTGGTATACCAACCGATATATTTGGGGACAATTGTTAGGGGTCATTTTCTTAACATACGTATCCTGACCAATATCCTGCCTTTGTTTGTTTATTTGTGACCAGGATGCTGGAAGAGGATATTGCTGACATCTTGGGCGATATCCTGAGGTTTATTGAATTAACCACGTGCAGGTTAAAGGCTGAGACTTGCTAACGGTCAAGAGGACTTCTTCTCCTCAAGACTCGGACGAGTTTGTTGAAGGAGAGACGTTGAGCCCGAAAGACCAGGTCTACAACGTTCGATGAAGGAATATTCGGTGGATCCCGGAAGTTTAGGATAGTTTGTTATTTTATCTTTACTATAAATAGATGGGTGCGGATCAGTTTAAGGCACACAATTCTCACTAACACTCTCGAACACTTTCACTCTCTAGCTCATTGCAAACACCACACTTGTATTCAAATTTCATTGTAACACATAGTCGATCCGCACCGCATCCTGCACTGTATCCTGACGTTTGAAGTAATAAGAAGAACAAGGCAGCTGCGATTGTCAGCTCCCGAGGTTTTATGCCGGCGATCTAGATTGATCAAGGGCTTTCCTCGTACATCTCGTGTCGTTTACTTTACTTTTGCTCATTGTTTGATCATAGATACAGCTCAATATCCTGAGCCGTATCCTGAATATTGATTTCCTAATTAACTCAACAAGCATATTTTCAAGTACACTTTCTAGCACACTACCTCACTTTACTAATTTGATCACTTAATTGCTTCGGTAATTTTTGACCAAACCATTAACCAAGACATTTATGTTTCTATGAATGATGTGTTTTATTTTAAAGCTATGTCTTTAAATGGTATTTATGAATTAGATCATGATAACGCATCATATGATAGCTCAATGTACCAAGTAACCAACAAGAAACTCAAAATGGATTTGAGTGATTCCTACCTTTGGCATTGTCTCCTTGGATATATAAGCAAGAATCGCATGCATACACTTCAGAAAAGTGGTCTTTTGAATACAAGTGAAGATAATTCATTTGATGTATGCGAATCTTGTTTACAAGGCAAAATGACCAAGACACCCTTTAGTGGAACATTTGAAAGGGCAAAAGACTTACTAGGTATCATACATTCAGATGTATGTGGTCCTTTTAAGCCGATGACTAGGAATGGTGAAAGATACTTCATTACCTTTATCGACGACTATAGTCGTTATGGTTATGTGTACTTACTAAGACACAAGGATGAAGCATTTGAAATGTTCAAAGACTTCAAAAATGAAGTTGAAAATCAACTCAAGAAAACAATCAAAGTCCTTCGCACCGATAGAGGAGGTGAATACCTTAGTGGTGCTTTTCAAGATCATCTTAGGAGTTGTGGGATTATCTCACAACTTACTCCACCAGGAACACCACAACACAATGGTGTGTCCGAAAGGAGAAATCGAACTCTATTAGATATGGTTCGATCAATGATGGCTAGAAGCACATTACCTCTATCATTTTGGGGTTACGCTTTGCTCTCCGCAGTTCGCATACTAAATATGGCCCCAACCAAGAAAGTGGAAAAGACACCTTTTGAAATATGGCATGGAAACCCTCCATCATTATCATTCTTAAGGGTTTGGGGTTGTGAAGCTTATGTTAAGCAATACACTCCAAATAAATTGGAAGTCCGATCTACTAAGTGTATCTTTTTAGGATATCCTAAAGATGATATAGGATACTATTTCTACGACCCAACCGAGCAAAAGGTATTTGTTACTCGAAAGGGTAAGTTCTTAGAAGCTAAATTCCTTATGGAAGGAACTAGTGGTAGAACAGTGGAACTTGAGGAGGATCAAGAACCACAAGACGATACACATTTGGTTAATACTTGCACTCAATAAGAGGTTGTTGAAAACGATCAAGAGGTTGATCAGAACACACAAAATGTTCGCAGATCTGGTAGAATTAGTAATCCACCTGAAAGATATGGATTTTTCATGGATGGATGCTACGTGGTAGATTCAGATGAACCAACCACATACCATGATGCAATGTCAAAATCCGATTGTGACAAATGGCTTGAAGCCATGAACATAGAGATGCAATCCATGTATGACAACCAAGTTTGGGAATTGGTTGTGCCACCACTCAACTCCAAAGTAGTTGGAAGTAAGTGGGTTTTCAAGAAGAAAACGGATATTACATGGTAACTTGGATACTTACAAAGCAAGACTTGTAGCAAAAGGTTTCACTCAAACTCAAGGGATTGATTATGATGAGACCTTCTCGCCTGTGGCGATGCTAAAGTCAATCAGGATATTATTTGCCATAGCTGCATATTATGACTATGAGATCTGGCAATTGGATGTCAAAACGGCTTTTCTTAATGGATATCTTGATGAAGATGTCTATATGGTTCAGCCTGAAGGTTTTGTCGATCCAAAACATCCTGACAAAGTATGCAAGTTAAAGAAATCAATCTATGGATTGAAACAAGCATCTAGAAGTTGGAATTACCATTTTGATGAAGAAATTAAGAATTTTGGATTCATTAAGAACGGTGATGAAGCTTGTGTGTATAAGAAAGCTAGTGGGAGAATCATCACTTTCTTAGTACTGTATGTCGATGACATTCTACTATTTGGGAATGACGTTCCAACCATGGAAGGTGTAAAAGCTTGGCTTGGAAGTTGTTTTTCCATTAAGGATCTTGGTGAAGTAGCCTACATTCTGGGAATAAAGGTCTATAGGGATAGATCAAGGCGCTTGATAGGTTTAAACCAAAGTGCATACATTGACAAAGTCTTGAATAGGTTCCAAATGGAGAACTCTAAGAGAGGTTTTGTACATATTCAAAAGGGGACAATATTGAATACATCTCAATGTCCAAGCTCAAAGGATGAGCAAGAGAAAATGAAAAGAATCCCATATGCGTCAGCTATAGGATCCATCATGTATGCAATGATATGCACCAGGCCGGACTTCTCATGCGCCTTGAGCATGACGAGTAGATACCAGCAGAATCCAGGTAACAGTCATTGGATGGCTTTTAAAAGCATATTGAAATATCTTAGGAGGACTAAGGATATGTTCTTAATATATGGATCTGGTGAGGAGGAACTCGTTGTAAAGGGTTACACGGACGCGAGTTTCCAAAACGATCGAAGTGATTCTCGATCACAATCGGGGTATGTCTTCATTTTAAATGGAGGAGCAGTCTCTTGGAAGAGCTCAAAACAAGACGTGGTAGCATTGTCCACTACAGAATCAGAATACATCTTCGCTTCATTGGCAGCCCAAGAAGCTGCATGGTTGAAGAAATTCATAGCCGACCTAGGGGTGGTCCCTACCATTCAAGACCCCCTAGAGATCTTTTGTGATAACGAGGGTGCGATTGCTCAAATCAAGGAACCTCGTGCGCACCAAAAGACTAGACATATCGAGCGGAGATTCAACTACATAAGGGATGAAGTTGAAAAGGGAAAGATATGTATCCGCCAAGTTCACACAGATCAAAACATTGCGGATCCACTCACGAAGCTCCTTGACAGGGCAAAACATGAGGGTCATACATGTGCCTTAGGACTTCGATATTCTAGTGATTGGATTTGATCTATTTTGTATTTGGATATTGGAACAATTGTTATTTTAACTCTTTTATGGTATTTTGAGTTACGTTTCGTATTAGCATGTTTAAATCCGTGAATAAGTTAATTATTCTAAATGTCCGTAGTCGATCCTAATTGTGGGAACAAATATGAATGTAAGATTATTATGACTTTGGATTGGTGGATATTCATTAGATATGAATATAGAGCAAAGTGTTGCTGCCAAAGTTCATAGATATTTGTGGGATACAAATATTGGACTGACTCGCTCTCAAATATTACTGCATGGAATCACTTGTGATTGATCATAAGTAAATTTTGAGTAAAGGCGAATATCATAGTATCCTCTGACCTGAGATACATATTGGGTCTTGATATTCACCAAGTATTATACCTTGACCTAGTTCTTAGCTATCTGTAATAAGGCAGTACACAAGGCTAAACTCAGGTGTGGTACAAGGTGATTGTGAGAGACGTATGTAGTCAAGAAGGGATTTGTTCCTCTTATTCGTTGAGAGTAAGATGTCTAAGGCCTGATAAAGTTAAATCAACAGAGAGTGATCACTCTATGTCTCTGGATTTAACATGACATCTGTAACGAAAGGATAAAATGATAGATTCACCTAAATCATGTTCAAGTAAGGGACTTGAAAGGGATGATGTTATTGAATGGCAAATATAGTCATACGTATTGGGGGTAGTAAACCGTAGTTAGGCGTCATTTACTGCTTGCATCAATCTTCTATGTATCTTGTGCAAGTGGGAGATTGTTGGACTCTGTATGCCCAAGACACGTATTAAATTGATGTGGCTAGTACGTTATGATCCAAGTCGAGTCATACCCAAATACAAGCTAGACAAACACTCATATTATTTATTTTTGATATGATCAAACAAATAAATATTAATACTTACAATATTTAGAAATTGGTTTTCTAAATAATTACACTTGAGAAACCAATAAATTATATGGATAATTTATTTTGAGAGAATATTTTATTTTTTTATTTAATTGGTTAAATGACATTATAAAAGATTACATAAAGTCTTGCAAACATATGGTGTAATATTTTATAAAAGTTATAAAAAAAACAAGACCTAAAATTGTTAAAAGAAATTTTTTTTTTAAAACACCCTCCAAAAATCGGCCAACATGTGGTCTTCCCAAGAAGTTGTGGTCCAATCACATTTCATGCATTTTTTCATGTGTAGGAGCCTCTTGATTGGATGGTCTTTCCAAGACCATTTTGGTCCAATTAGCTTGCATGCAATTGCATGTGTTAGGAGACTCATGATTGGGCAAAGGGGAGGTGATGCTTTCTCTCAAGTTTTATAAACATTATGGATGATCAAAAATAAAGGGAAGACTTGGAAGAACTCTCTCAAATTTTCGGTCATAAGGGGTGTTTTTCAAGTGTTCGGTTTTTTTATCTTTGGTGTTAAAATCCTAGCTAATCTTGTGGTGTTTGTTGGAAGCTTGGGGTATACAAGCTTTAGGCCTTCTACTCTTGAAGGCAACCATTCAAGAAACATCATCCGTTTCATCATCCTATTACTCCAAGAAGGTGGTATTCTAAACACCCTATGGTTGTGTTTGATAGTATGCATTTTCATATATGGATCCGGGTTTTGGGATTTTGCATATAAATGGTTTTATATCTTATAAAAGTAACATGTTTTAAACATTATTTCCGCTGCGTTTTTATTTCATATGGATGAAATTGCTTTGATAAACATGTTAAAATCCCATCAAAACCGGGGCTGGGGCCGTGACAACTGAACAAGCTCACAATCAAGAATCGGTACCCACTACCGAGGATTGATGACTTATTTGATCAGTTGCAAGGATCAAGCTACTATTCCAAGATCGACCTTCGATCTGGATACCATCAGTAAGGATTCAAGACGAAAGCATGCCAAAGACTGCATTCCGAACGCGTTATGGGTATTACGAGTTCCTTGTGATGCCATTCGGACTGACGAACGCGCCAGCGGTATTTATGGATCTGATAAACCACGTATGCAAACCATATCTCGATAAATTCGTGATTGTATTTATCGATGATATCCTGATTTACTCACGAACGAGAGAAGAACACGAGCAACGTCTCAGAACTATTCTGGAACTACTGAAGAAAGAGAAGCTTTATGCAAAGTTCTCAAAGTGCGAATTATGGATTCGCGAAGTACAGTTCCTTGGTCATGTTGTGAACGAGAAGGGCATTCATGTTGACCCATCCAAGATTGAAGCAATAAAGAATTGGGAAGCCCCCCAAAACCCCAACTAAAGTTCGACAATTTTTGGGCTTAGCGGGCTATTACCGACGGTTTATTGAGAATTTCTCAAAGATAGCTCAACCGCTAACCACCCTTACTCAGAAAGAAGAGAAGTACAACTGGGGTGACAAGCAGGAAGAAGCCTTCCAACTGCTTAAAAATAAGCTATGCGATGCACCAATATTGTCCTTACCCGAAGGCACTGAAGACTTCGTGGTATACTGCAACGCTTCACGACAAGGTTTGGGTTGCGTGCTCATGCAACGCCAGAAAGTCATCGTGTAGGATCGTTGTTGGACCCGACTGAGTCATTCAAAGGAGTTTTATATCCAATTCAAAGGCGGAATCAGTGAAGTGGACTTGATAACAGCTTGTTAATCTTTAATCTGTCACTTATATTGATAATAACAGCAATTACAACCTGAACAGACTTTGGCAGCACTTCGTTACAGATTTGAAAGTCACGTCCAAATGAATCAACACATGCCCTATTTATACTAGTGTTGATTTCGCTCCTAATGACCAAAGGATGTTTCGGGCGGAATTAGAACTTTCTGATTTCGCTCCAAATGGTCCCTTGCACTTTGGAGCGGAATCAGCACCTAAGATCTAAACGACTGTTTCTCGAACCTTGGGCACTGATAATCCTATTCTATCCTATTACATGATATAAGACGAAGTCAATAGACGTATTGCACTAACAGACTCCCCCTCGGATATTGACGAAGTCTTCAGTATGACACATCTTCAGTCTTGATCATTCTGCCTTCTCATTCAAATTGTAACATTATAAGCATCCATCAATCTTTTTCTTCTTCCATCAGCTTCAGGCTCCCCCTTTCGTCAAGCTTCCGTGCTTTGGGATCTACACCTAGCTATCCATCTACAAGCTCCTCTTGCTACAAGCTTGTCTTCAGACTCCCCCTTAGGCTCTGCTCTCGGGATCGTAATCTGGACTATCTGCAATTACTCATACGTTTATAAGTAACAACATTTTAAACTACCAGGAATCATAACCTGGCTCTAAAACAACTTTCTAAAACACTCCCCCTATCAACAATCTATACAGATATGGCAATGTGCAATATCCAAAATCCTCACACTAAATCATCCAAGTCCAAATTAATGACCTTGGAGATGTCACAAATTGTTTTTGAATTTTTTATTTTAAAACTTCAAGTTTCAAATTAATGAACTTGTTTTATTTTCAGAAACACAATCAGCATACTCAGATTTTGAAACTCAGCATTTCAGACATCGGTTGTCGAAAATAAAGCAGAATCAAAAATCTTTTTGTATTTTCTGAAAAATATAAAGCAGTAAAGAAATATGTACAAACATATTTACAGACAATATTTTTGTTTGAGTTTGCATCAGAGGATCAAATCAGTTTTTGACAAGTCACAAGTACCATTGAGCTTAGTTACAGATTAAGAATTAAACAATTCACATAGATTGTCGATATACTGGTCCACTTAAATTTTCATACAAAGTTCAACTAATTCAGGATACGAATTAAGTGTATTAAGAACTTAAACCCATTCATGTGTCCCACCTCTTGAATATACTCCCGTATCAAGATCCCAATATTCAGTCTTACAGGTGAGTATACCTAGATGATATCTGTAAGGGGAATAAATTATAGTACGAAACCGTGAGAGCTCAGGTCAGAACTTCCGTTCAGCAGAGAGATGACGGCTCGACTTTTGGTGTGTCCCTTTTAGAGGATCTTTTGTATTACAACAGCAATGACTATCAATTTTATTGTTTCATCAATTTGCTGAGGACGGCGCTATATTTCAAGCAATGCAGAAAGTATTCTCCGGGGACTAGGCCATTGCTTCCGCAAAATCAGAAGTCCCGAGATAATACTCCAGATATCACTAAGTATAAAAACCTAGTATCTCAGAAAGTGGGACCTTTCAAACGAGATTTCAGGGGTTACCTATATATCCAAGTAGTGTTCCCCACGAAATAAGTAAGTTTGAATTTAGGTTTATATCCTGAAAAAATTTACTAAATGTATAAAAATCTATCGGCATATCATCAGTGAGACTGTTTAACGCTATTTAATCATTACATTTCTTTAGCATACTGTAACTGTCTACTGATGTACTATCATTTCCTCTTTTTACACAAAAACTCAATTTTTGAATTTTATCATGTTTTTTACTTTTTCAAATTTTCTAATGTTTTTGTATTTTCTGAAAATTACTCCCCCTAAAATGCAAAACCATTTAAAGAAAATTTGACAACCAATACTGATAGCTTTGTCTCGCCATCCATTTTCTGCTAATGTGCACTGATTTGCAGAAAAATAATGTACCCCCATGATTTACAACACATTGATATTTATAGTTTGAAAACCGTTTTTCAATCTTGTGAAATTAATCAAGTTTGTTCAGCCGTGAGGGTTTCGGCGTATTCAATCAACACATATTTTTGTAATTTTCTATTTTTGACAAAAATTAAAAACAAACATATTTTTGGTTTTTAATTTTTCAAATTTTTAGGGTTTTAAAAATATTGTTTATTTATTTACAGAATGAAAATAAACTTCCTGTTTCAACCAACACAGGATCCAGCAGCCTCCTCTCCTCGTTGTGCCAGGCTGCTCCAACTTTCATTCTCACAATCTTCGGATTTGTTGAGCACCTACACATTCAGACTACTTGATTACTTGAACAATTTAGCCCAGGTCTGTTGGACCTTAGGCATTTCAACACAATAATTTTCATTCAATGCTGGAAACTCTTTGTCATCTTTCAGAAAGACCTTATCAACTTTGACTTCAACTTTCTCATCTTTTACCGAAGTCATTTGTTTCTTAATAGACCATGTTTGACCTTTCGGAATAGCTCTTTTGTAAAAATGAGACTCTTTTTGAACATTCTGTTTTTGAACAACTTTTGGTTTCCAAAACTCTTGTGGTTTTGTCATATCAACAAATGTTTTCCAACTTTGTGTTGTTCTGACTCTTGGTGTATGAGAATTCCAGGTCTGTCTAGTATCAAACTTATATGAGTTTGACTTCCAATTTTGATTCGAAGCAAACTTTTTTATGTTGTACCTCCAAGTTTGTTTTGAATCAAATCTGGTTGACCTTTGTCTCACATTCTCAGATTTTTGTTTCTCAGCATCAATCTTCTTTTTGTCAACATCCACAGGTTTCAGATTTGGACACTTGCGTGCAAGATGTCCTTTTTGATCACATTTAAAACATGTTCTCATGGATACATCTTTTTTCTGTGATTGCTGCTTTTTCTTTTGAGCTAAGAACTCTTCAATAGACTGTTGTCCAATTTTAAGTTCTTTTTCTTCATCTAAACTATTTCCTTGAACAAAACTCATTTTTGTCTGAAAATTAGGAGTTTCATTTCTTTTCCAACTTTGTTTCTTCTTATAACCTGTAGGATCGAGAATCGATCTGAACGAGTCTTCAGAAGAGCTCTAAACTGATTCAAAGGCGGAATTCAATGAATCAGAGTTTGTTTCAGCTTGATATTCACTAATAACTGTCTCTTATATTGATTATAACGTGATTACAGACTTGGAGACACTTCGGCAGAGTTTCGCTACCGGAATCCAAAAGTTACAAATGAAAAGCTCAAGTCACATATTTATACTATTTCCAGTTCATTTGAACAGTCCACTTCGTTTGAATTGTCCACTTCGTTTGAACAGTCCACTTCGTTTGAGCTGTCCACTTCGTTTGAACTGGCTTGTTCACCTTTGTTTCCTGTTTAACTCGAACTGCGTGACTTGATCTTTCATTACTAATCTAAGACTCGAACGAAGATGAAGTCGACAGACAACTGTACTAACAGACTCCCCCTTGAATGTTGACGGAATCTTCAGTGAGAGTCTTCAACATGACGACTCTTCAATCTTGATCGATCTCCTTTTTTTCTTAGCGTGGACCAGGATCTTCTCTTTGGCTCTAACCTCGTCAGACTCCCCCTCTCATCATGATTGGATCGTTGTCTGGAATTAGCTATCACCTAGAGATCACATCCTGGCTTTAATTCTGTTCAGCTCAACTCCTGCACACATTTTCTCACCACCACATAAGTTTTTACTTAAAAACAATAAGAAAAAACTTACTGAAAAAGTTACATCAAGTTCAAATTAATGATCTCGGTTAACTAATCAAACTTCTTTCTCAAAATAAATTTCTCAATTCAATACACACACTCCCAAACTAGTTCATCATGTTCAGCACTTGAAATTTTGAATATCGGCTTTTCAACATAAGTTGTCGAAAATCTTTTTGTATTTTATCAAAATTTTATGCTAAAACACACTAAAATCTTTTTGGATTTTTGAAAAGAATAAAATGCAGTAAAGAAATATTTACAGACAATATTTTTGTGAGTTTGTGTAAGAGGATCATATCAGTTTATGAGACAAATCACTAACACCGTTAAGCTTGATTTCATTTTATGCTCTAAACGATTCACATTGATTGACGATATTGTTGTCCACTTAAACTCAATCTAAAAACTTTCGAAATGCTTACCGATACATTAAGATATATTTAGATAGCACTAAATTCTTATGGACCCCACGATCTCAGCATATCCCCTCATCATGCAATACACTGACTCAAATAATGCCTTTAAACTTTTATCAACTGTGATTTGTGCGAAAATAAAGCAGAATGTTTAAACATTAACAATCAGGTCGATACTTCCGTATACGCAGAGAAAGTCCAATGTTTAAACAAAATAAGAAAATAAAACAAGTTGAAGTTGTTTAGGCTTTAACCACCAGGTCGATACTCCCGTATACGCAGAGGAGGTCCAAAGCTTAAACGAAACACCAAAGAAAATAAATCAGAACATTTAGGCAACAACATCCAGGTCGATACTCACGTATACGCAGAGGATGTCCGATGCTTAAACAAAATAAAGAAATAAAACAAGTTTAAATATTTGCAAAAAGAAATGCACAATCACAGCGACTTTTCAGCAAAGTTGTGAAAGTTCACAAACTTAACCAGTTTTATGTCATTCGACAATCAGCGATTACTGAGTAGGCACACAGTCAAGAAGGACAAAACTAAGTACTATGCTTTCGACCATGTTTCCCACTAGAACTAGGCTTTTTCATTTAAGTTTGTATCGTTCTCGTAAATCTACTAGTCTAGCTGAGCCTATCGTCACATCTTTAGTGAGATCGTTTATCACTTTTTAACTTTCCATTTCTTTAGCATGCTGTGACAGTCCAACTGATCTACAATCATTTCCTCTTCTTGACAACAAAACTCATTTTTCATTTTATCATGTTTTTTACCTTTTCAAATTTTCAAATGTTTTTGGATTTTCTGAAATAATTTTCTACTCCCCCTAAAATCAAAATATGTCTCAATTTTGATTTTCTGGGAAAATTTGAAACAAACTGTACAAACTTGACAACATGATGAGAATCACTTCAATTCTCCATTCACTTGGCTTGAACAATCAGAACTCCCCCTGACAACAAAAACATTTTCCCATAGTGATTTCAAAACACTTAAGTTTGTTTTAATCAAAATGGTTTTTCCGGAAAATAAGTTTTGTGTGTCAATTCTCAAATTCGGGGATCTTTCATCACTTTGTTTTCTTCAATCACTTGTAAAAACTAACATTTTTAAGATCAATCCACAAACATCACTTGTAGAAAATCAAGTACAATTTAATGTCCCTGATTTACCACTTGTAAGTCGAAATCACTTTCGTGAATTTCTCAAGAAATATGCCGATTCATGTTCCACGCTTACCAACCTGGGAACTCCGGCAAGTCAGGTTTTTCTATTTAAACAGATTCACCCAAGCCTGACGGTCCTTGGGTGATTTCGAATTCTTGTTCAACAATGGTGGAAAATTTGCATCATCCATTGTTAAACCTGAATTCTCCATTTTTACCTCAACACATGGCTCTTCTGGCTTTACCACACCAGATTCATCGCCTGAACGTGGCTTGACTGACTTTGAGGAGCCAGATTCATCGCCGACATGTGGCTCCTTTGTTTCCGAAGAAACAAATTCATTGCCACCAATTTTCACCTTCTTCTTTTCTTTTTTCGTCCTCAAATTTGTATCCGATGAATTCATCTTGCTTGACTTTGCCATCAAGGGAGTAGATTCATCAGAACTCTTATTTTTAACAGATGAACCCGAGGACAAGATCTTCTCTAGATACTCTCTAGCCTCCTTTCTCTTCTTCCTCAGTCTGTCTTTCTGCCCCTGAGAAAGCTTCACTTTCATTTCTTGAACTTTAGGTTCTTGAACCTTCTGTTCTTTGGGCTTGACATTGACTGATTTCTTTGCCATTTTCTGAGAATTAACCCTCAATCTTTCATTTGATCTCCTTGGGCAATCTTTGGCAATGTGACCTCTGATGTTGCAATTAAAGCATCTCCTCGTCTCATAACTCCAACTTTGGCAGTTAACAGCAATGTGTCCTTGATAACCACATCGGTAACACACTCTGTTATCGTACCAATCACCATTTTCAGTCCAAATGCTCAAATCAAAGCACTGTTTGGCTTGGTGATATTCCTTCTTCCTTTTGATTTCTGGATTTGACTTTTGAGCACTGTGGTCCGACCTGCACCACTTATTGCCAGCAATTTTTGAATTTTCATTTTTAACTTTTTGTAATTTTTGATTGCGATTGGATGATTGATCTGATGAACTTTTATTTTCTTTTTGAACAATTTTCAAAATTTTCTCTTTTTGTTTTTGTTCCACTTTCTTCTTCAAAGATTTTTGCTTAGAGCATTCTCCCTTTTCAATTGATTGTGAAACAGTTTCTTGAAATTTTTCTTTTAATTTCAAAAACAAATTCTTTTTTTCAATTTTTTCATTTACATCATCAGATTTTTCATCGCAATCTTCAACTATGACTTTATCATAGTTTGTGACATCGTCACTTATTGGAACTGAATTAACAGGTTTTGGGCAGGGAATAGCTGAAGTATTCACAAAAACCTTCAACTTTTCTTCCCATTCCCTGATTTTACCTTCTAACTCTTTGATTTTCTTTTGAGCACATTCTGCTTCTTTTTCAAGTCGAATAATCTTTTCAAGATGAGAATTGATTGCAATTTGTTTTTCAAGATTGTTTTTACCAAACAAATCTCTCTCATCTTCTAAAATTTTTATTTGACTTTGACAATCTTTCTCAATTTTTACTTTTTCATTTTCAAAACTTTTGATTTTATTTTCAAAATCTTTTTCTTTTTCTTTCAAAATTTTGTTTTCCAATGTCAAACTGTCCACATCACTCAACAGTTTGACATTTTCAGATTTTAATTTTTCACAATTTAAGCACATCCCGGGTATTTTTTCATCATCAGACGTCTTTTCTTCATCAGCTTTCTTTTCATCCTTGAAAGCTGGAATTACTTCAACCTGTTCTTTTACCTCTTGTACATTTACTTCAGGTTTGACTTCATCAATCTGTGACAATTCAGTTGTCTCTTTTTGTTCAGATGTTTCTTGATGAAGACTTACAACCTGATTTTCCTCAGATTTTATATTTTCTTTCACAGTAGCTGCCTCATCAAACTTTATCTTTGCAGCTTGTTTATTTTTAAGTTTTTCCAGTGTACCTGCATAAAACATATCAAACAATTGAGGTCCAAACATTCTTTTATAATTTTCAAGTTTTTCAATTTCTTCACTGTCATCGTCACTCTCTTCATCTGATGAGTGATCAAACACTGGAGCTTTTTCTGAAACAACTTCTGTAAGATTATCAGTTTTTTCTGAATCAACTTCTAAACTCTTTTCAATTTTATCTAAAACAGTTTCTGAATCCTCTGTTATTGAAACTGGTTCTTTTGAAATTGATTCTTTCCGAACTGGTTCTTCTTCATTCTTAAAATAGCTCTCTTGTTAAGATACATAGTAAAACAATGCAATTTCTTCTTCAGTTTCCATGTTTTCGGTAAACAATTTCACAAACTCAGCTTTCAAACGAACTGGAGTCTTTCAAACGGACTGAGTTCAATTCAAACGAACTTGTAAGCTAATCACTTCGTATCAACTGAAACGGACTGGGTTACTCCGTGTGAACTGAGGTCAAAAATACAAACAAATTGGTTTTAAACTATGCGAATTGGATCCTTTACACGAACAGAACTGAAATCGATCAATGTTCTACAATGGTCGACAACTTCTATTAAGATCACATGGGCTGATTTATCAAATCTTGTGCCAATCAATACTTAATTGTTTCACGTGGACACATTAATTCTTTCTTATTTATCAACTTCAAGTGTGGCCGACATCTTTCAAAACACAATGTTCAATTCTGATTGGGCTGCTAAATCCACTAAAACGACAAACAACAATCCACGTTAATTCTATTGGGCCGCTCACCTTGTTCACTTGATTTAATTTGACCAACACACCCACTAAGGCTGACAACTTCAAATTTGTTAACAAGTTTATTATGATTGGGCCTACACTATGAATTCAATTAAGGTCCACGTGATACTTTAAAAATCCACTTGAAGTTATAATGAATCTGACAATAGATTTTTATGCAACCTGATTTGTTTAAATGGACTGAAGTTCAGACGAACTGATGGTTTAAACGAGCTAGTTCTTGATGCGAAGTAGACACAAACAAACTGATCAAATTAAAACGAACTGGTCTCACTTCGTATGACTTTTCAAACGAACTGATGAATCACTTCATACGAACGGGATATTATTTGACAAATTGATCAAGTTTTCGGATGAATTAAGATCTGATATGTTCAAGGATTGTTCTACAATAAATTCCGAACACAATGAGATGATTTTCATTCCATATCGTCCACTAAATCAACGTAGATCTGAGTCTAAATTTCCTGTTCGTGTGAATCAGACAAGTCTCAAACGAACTGATTTATTTTTGATAAAATTGATCAATTTTAGGTCGATTTTACCATGTATTTTGTTAACCGATTGATTAAAGCACAATTTTAGGTGATATATGTCAAAATCAGACCATATTAATCGATGAATCTCGAAAAAATTTTAAAAATGTGAAAGAATGGAGTAGAAATCAGAATTTCTCCGTGAAAACGAGCTGAAAGGTAAGAACTCTTCCTCCTGAGCTCTGATACCACTTGTAGGATCGAGAATCGATCTGAACGAGTCTTCAGAAGAGCTCTAAACTGATTCAAAGGCGGAATTCAATGAATCAGAGTTTGTTTCAGCTTGATATTCACTAATAACTGTCTCTTATATTGATTATAACGTGATTACAGACTTGGAGACACTTCGGCAGAGTTTCGCTACCGGAATCCAAAAGTTACAAATGAAAAACTCAAGTCACATATTTATACTATTTCCAGTTCGTTTGAACAGGCATTTCCAGTTCGTTTGAACAGTCCACTTCGTTTGAATTGTCCACTTCGTTTGAACTGGCTTATTCACCTTTGTTTCCTGTTTAACTCGAACTGCGTGACTTGATCTTTCATTACTAATCTAAGACTCGAGCGAAGATGAAGTTGACAGACAACTGCACTAACATAACCCAACCCAACCTTTATGTTTTTCTTTTTGTGACCAGGTTTGTTATACGAACCTCTATGACTCTTACCAGCAAACTTTGAAATTTCAGACTTCTCAATCTCAACCATTTTGAAAACTTTATCAACCTTTTCTGAAATCACATTCTGAATCGGGAATACAACATCTAAGAACAATTTGTCCGATCCAATCATGGTATAAACCAATCCTTTTGAATCATCATTCAAACTTTTCTCGGATTTTGTGTTTTTCAGATAACTATCAAGAAGATTTCCTTCATCTTCATCCTGTGATTCAGATTTACCTGTATCAACCGACTCTTCTTTCAACACACTTTCAACGACTTTACCTACCACCTCTGAATCACTAGAATCATCAGATTTGGAATAGGTTACGTCAATGTTATCTGGCAATTGATCTACCATGTTGAAAGCTTTTTCAACATTTTCCTCATCATAAAATGCAAATTTTCTCGGTGGTGGAACTAAACTCTGAGCCAATGCCTTTCTTGTTTTGCTCAGACTCACCATCACCCGGTTTTATATTGAAAATCCGTTCAAGCACATATGATGACACGTGATAACTCTTTAACTTGTTGTTGTCCTGTTCTAAATCAGCAATCTGTCTCTTTAGCTTAGCAACATCGTCAATATAAGAATTAACAACATCTTGTTTTATAGAATACATTCGTTTAAGCTCTTTAGTTGTTTCAGAAAGATAATTCATTCTTGATTGAGCATATTTCATTTCATCTTTCACTTTCTCGTATGACTCTTTCGTAATATGATATGCTAATTTCATTGAGTCATATTCTTTCTTCATTTCGTGACAAGCAATTTCTTTTTGTGAACATGTCACACCCTAACCACGTAGAACATACAAAACGTGGCGGAAACATCAGGGAGTGTTGTAACAGAATTAATGTTTCACAACCATGGAAATTTAAGTTTCGTTTTATTCATCAAACAAGCGAGTTACATTATCTTTAAACAAGAAATAAAGAGTACATAACAAAAATTTAACTAGTTCTTGTCTCGTTTTAAGTCACTAAGGCACAGGTCCGCCTAAGTATGTCTTGATAAATCCTATGCATCATCTCCTGAAAAACACATGTGAAAATAGGTACGTCAGCATAAAAATGCCTGTGAGATACATAGGTTTATGAAAATAGGATTCATGACTTATTGTTTAAGAAAATGCTTAGTCATGAACCTTGTAATTTGATTTGTCTTGTAAATCATTTTAAAAAAAACGATAAGATCAGATGATATGTATAAATAAGAGAATAATGTATGGTTAATTGAATAACCATGTAAAATGAGTTTGTATAAGATAAGCTGTTTGTAAAAGAATGTCTTGTGAAAAGTATGTTATTTGTATAAAATGTTATATATCTTAAATTGAAATGATTCAAATAACGCTACGATATGTAATACCATATAACCATTTATATATAGGAAGTACCAGCGGCGTATCCACCATGCTTGTATCATATTACACACGCACCGTTACTCAAATCACTTACCCAAACAAACCACCAATGTAAGATGTCTATGTTTCAACCAATTTCCAAACATATTGAATAATATGTCAAAAATGTTTATGTCAATATGTAAATCATGTAATGTGTAACCAATGTCAATAATGTTTATGTGTTAAATGTAAATCATGTAATGTGTAACCAATGTCAATAATGTTCATGTGTCAAATGTAAATCATGTAATGTGTAACCAAAATGATCTGTATGGCTAGTGAAATGTATCAACTAAACCATATGCACAAAAACAAAGTATTGAAGTAAAACATGGTTTAAATCAAAGCTATGTTTTCTGGAAATGCATGCTATACTGATAGGAACATCTATGCGGTATTGTTATAATGCATACATCCAAGCCTTGAGACTGCGGCGATAAACCCTTAAACAACTTAAAGGTTTATCTAAATTATGTATATCGAATTCGGTCATTCCTTCCAATCCAAACAAACCCAGGATTTCAGGAACGGGAGTTGTCAATTCCTATGGTACCACTACCTACTAACGAACGACATGATCGGTGTTAATGAATGTATTGTTCCCTTGTAAACAACCCAAATGTCATAACAAAATGTAAGCATGTGATGAAAACACTGTACTAAGTATGTAACCAACGGACATACATAGCATAAAATGTAAATGTAAAACAATGTACTAAGTACGCACGCAATGGGCATACATAGCATAAAATGTAATGAAATCATGTACTATAAATGTACTAACGAACATAGGAAGTATATGATGTGAAAACGGGAAAGTATGAAAGTAACAAGTAGGCACATGTGTTCCACCCCAAAACGTTTGGAAAACAGTAAAAGAGGGGTCTATGTACTTACTTGAGATTGCCTAGAAGTCCTAGGATAACCACCAAGCAATGCTAGAGATCACGGAATCAAACGGCACCTAATATAGGTAACTATGTTAATAAACCGGACCTAAATCGGAGGATCGGGTAGCATGAGGGTTCGTAAACCAAACGAGTGTGAAGACTCGTGTAATATGGTTTAACAAAGCCTAAATACTAAATGAAACCTAACATAATTGCTTACGACCCATTACGACCCGTTTAGATAGCTTATGCTACTTTAACGCGTCGTTCGCGTGAAACGCGTTCGAACCGCCTAACTAGTCCTATGACAAGTGTTATATGCCTAAACATGTTACATAATCAGTTATGTGACAAAAGTTTAGGTTACATATGCTTAATTACCAATTATACATGAAAAGGGTATTCTGGTAATTTACCTAAGGCATATAAACTACCTATCATACAACTACTCAAACGATGTGACCATTAGGTATAACCTCGGAAGGTTATTCCCTATACACTATGGTCACCCAATGTATTTGGTCGGATCCTAATGATCAACCAAACTGGGTCGGGTTCGAAGGTATAAGCGATTTATCAGATCGCTTACCCTTACGACCCTAGACAACGTGGTAATCAGTAGGCATAGTCACAAAGGACTATAACCATCGTGATTACAATCACGTTGCGAAGTTCAAACGAACTTCGCATTGACCATAAGCTGGTCAATGCTGAAAGTCAAACAAAGTTTGACTTTCGGACTCGAAAAGCAATAAAAGAAAGAAAAGAACGAAAGAATACTTACGAAGGGTCCCCGAATGCTAATCTAGATTGAAATAACTCAGGTATGAAACAATGGTTTCAACTTAGAGTCTTTAAGACCAGATTCTAGTGATTTTGAAGCAATGGGGGGTGGGGTATTTATAGTTTTTGGTCCACCATTAAGATCGTTTCATGGAAACCGTGCTCGTATCTTGTGCGTACACTTGTTGGAAACTCATGGTAGCTAAAAATGGTCCTTATCAGCTGAATAGGCAAGTGGGAAGTGTGTGGGTGTGGTTAAAACAGCTGGAACCTGCTGACTGTTCGATCTAATCTGATCAGGGAGCCTGACGCGGCCCGCTTTAGGATCACACAAGGCTCAGGCGGGCCGCCTGGCCTTGTCTGATCAGCAACATGTTTCTGTTTTGACAGTTTCAGTCCCTGTTGTGTTTTAAGCCCATTTCCGGCACTTCTAAGGCCCGTAAAGCCAACTTTAAGGCCCTAAAATGATGCCTAAACATTGTGGACATGAAACATGCTCAAAAATATGTCGGATGTTGGTTCGTTTGGCCGTACGAACGCGATGTTCGCTTAATTACGACGGAATGCGCACAAGCGCGTAAAACGATCCAAATGACGTGACGAATGGATTTTTCTCATGCCAAACACTAAAATAAAATATTTTAGTGCTTACATAAATTTTTGGATGTCCGGATGTATTCAGAATGTAAGTTATGCGTAAAAGTGCAAACTTGTGCTCTTTTTGACACTTTTAGTCCCTGAATGACCCAAAAGTTTATTTTAGCACACCTAACCCCTAAAAGCCTATTTCTAAGCTATGTAGAGGATATTTAAGGTGTGTTTAACTTATGGTCATGTTCCGGAATGTCTGTTACAGTTCAAATTGGCATACTTTCGCAGTTTGTCAAGTTTAGTCCCTGTAAGCGAATTAACTTGTTTTTGCCATACCAAAGCCTTCAAAACTTATTTATAAGTTATGTAAAGGTTATTTAAGGTATGTTAAGCCTATGTCACCATTCCGGAGTGTTTGTTGCATTAAACTGGTTATATTTATGCATCGGTGCGCGTATAACCTTCCAGAAAGCGATTCAGAGTTTGGAATTGAACAAAAATTGATATGTGCAAATGATACACATATTTTTTGCAAATCCCAAGTATGAAATATAATATTTCATTGGTTCGGTATTTGTTTGATGGCCGTGGAGGCACAGGTGTTACAGTCTCCCATACTTTAGGAAATTTCGTCCTGAAATTTATTTAGAGGAAACTTGTGAGAGCTTGAAAACATGAAGTTGAAAAGATCGAACAATATTGGTTAGGGTTCTGAACTTCTAGTAATCTTTAATAACATCATGATTGCAATGTAAGAGGGATACTTATATACAAGTATATGAAGCGTCATTGGTGCGTCCACCGTACCTCCATTACATCGTTCTCATTTCGTTATTGTTGTCACTATCGGTTCTTACACATAATAAATCTTACTGTGGTTACCGTGCACTGAATCTCATAATTATGTACGCGTCCATAATTAGACAATTCCTTGCATAGTTCACACAGTCTATTTTATAATGTGTAGGGAAAACCAAA